>JASTWK010000701.1:0-90488 GCA_030770225.1 Temnothorax unifasciatus | reverse complement strand
AAGAATCAATCGTTAACACTACTGTCGTAGTAGGCGAGGACATTGATCTTTTGGTTTTTCTCATAGGGCATAGTCATTCACAGCAACAATTATTTTTCATGAAACCAGGCAAGGGAAAGGTCAAGACGCAATTTTATAATTCTTCAAGCTTTGACAAATATCCTCATTGTAAGCAACATATTTGATTGCTACATGCAATAACCGGATGTGATACCACTTCTGCTCTATTTAATAAAGGAAAACTTAAAACAATAAAAATCTTTAAAAATCGTCCTGATTTATATCAAGCTGCAGAAGTTTTTTAACAAGAAATTGCTCTCAAACAACTTATATTTGAGAATGGAGAACGGATAATTCTGGCGATGTATGGAGCTCCTAAGTCGGAAACATCTCTTGATAACTATCGGTACTTGAGTTTTGCGAAATCGACTACGTTCAATACTACTGCTGTAAAATTACAATCGCTTCCACCTACAACTGCAGCAGCTCAACAACACCTGTACCGTGTATATTACCAGGTCCAAACATGGCTGGGAAAAGATATAGATCCACAACAGTGGGGCTGGATCTTAAATAACAATATTTTGGAGCCCGTTACAACGTTGTTACCACCTGCGCCAAACAGTATTTTTAATACTATTTTTTGCAATTGTTCAAAAGGATGCGGTGCAAACTGCGGATGCAGGAAAATCGGATTATCTTGCTCCATTGTATGCGGCAACTGTCATGGACATCATGTCTTAATGCCATGCCTGAAGCTTCTGCTGCTAATACGTCCGATAATTATTCCGCTGAGTATGATGAGATTGATCCTACTGATCTTTTATTAACAAACACGAGTAAAGATGATAAAGATAACGAAGATGTAGAACTAGAAGAACCTATTGATGAAATACATGACATTCATGAAGATGATAAAACGTAATTTTTTTAAATAATGAAGCTAAAGATTAAATGAAAAAATAAAAAAAATAAAAAAAAAACGTAATTTTTTACATTTGACATGAATTATTCCTACTGGGGACACCATGGAAAAAAAACGCGCCTTGTATTTTACCTGAAAGGTGGTGCGGGAAATGGATACAACGCTCGACGTACACATTCGTCACTTTGTATTTCGCAAACGGTTCATCGAACGTGAAAAATTAATAGAACCATTTTTGTAGAGAATTTCATGATCTTTCTTTTTTGTAACCACCTTAATTGACCTCCGAGCCATACAAAACGAGATTTTTGCAAAAAACTGATTTTCGTGACCTTTGACCTTGAATAACTTTTTAGCGCATCATAGAGGATACTGATCCATCTAATAATTGTGTAAAATTAAATTGCACATATACACGAGGAAAAGGAAATTGCAAGAAACGATATTTAAGAAATCCAACAAGATCCATTATTGGGAAAGAACTACAAACTAAATCAGTTCATGTGTATCGTGCAGAAAGAGCACACATGCTCATGACCGAGGGAGATTCAGAGCCTCCACATTTGTATAGTTCTTCTGTTTTACATACAGCGAAATCGGAAGCAACAATGACAAATTATATAGATAGAGATGCTCTTAAAGCATTACTTATTTTAAAATCATCATCATTGCAGAATATAATCCATAACATTGGATTAGATCCCGTTTTTGTTCATTATTGGAGCAACCATCAATTAAATATTTACAAAAAATATGCGATTGAAAACGATGCATGTATATCTATCGATGCAACCGGTAATATTATTAAACGCTTATGTAAGGCAGATGGATCAGTATCGAAACATGTTTTTTTATATCATTGTGTCATCAACTGTAAAAGTGGACAATTTTCAATTTGTCAATTAGTAAGCGAAAGTCATAATGCAAACGTTTTTGTTCATTATTGGAGCAACCACCAATTAAATATTTACAAAAAATATGCGATTGAAAACGATGCATGTATATCTATCGATGCAACCGGTAATATTATTAAACGCTTATGTAAGGCAGATGGATCAGTATCGAAACATGTTTTTTTATATCATTGTGTCATCAACTGTAAAAGTGGACAATTTTCAATTTGTCAATTGGTAAGCGAAAGCCATAATGCAAACTCAATTCATTTTTGGTTGGCAGAATGGTTACGCTCTGGTGCACCAGTGCCCAAAGAAGTGGTATGCGATTCATCAAGAGCACTATTAATTGCAATTATTCGCGCGTTTCACAGTGGGGCCGATTCCCAAAAAGCTGGCCAAAAGTCGAAAAATTAAGATATTTACTTGAAACTTGGTATATAGGGGTTTTTGGGGTCGCTGATAACGAATTTCAAGTCAAAATTAAAAAAAAAAAAAACAAAATGACGGCTACGAAATACTAAAAAGCATATCTATAAACCGTTATTTTTATTTAATTTATGTGAAACGTGGAATTTATAGGTTCTCAGGGTCGCAAATAACGAATCTGGAAACAAAATGAATGGCAGATGTAAAATGACAAATACAAAATTTCTAAAATCCATAATTTTTATTTATTTTATGAAAAAACTTGTAACAAATAAATTAAAAAGTACAATACAAAGCCGAATGTAAAAAATTAATTTGTGTTTACAAAAATATTAATCTAATATGTATGTGTATTTATTGCGTTTCCCCGCAGGGTTTACAAGGCGTTTTTTTTTATGAGGAACGTTCCCAAACCTTTTACAAAACCTCTTACAAAAATCCAAAAAACAAAAAACAAAATCAAAATCAAAATCAAAAATTACCAATCAACAATCAAAAATTTTACAAGAGTTTCACAAGTAATCGAGCCCCCTCTTCCTTTCCTGGCCTTATGCGACCTCACAATATACTTTTTCCCTTCCCTTCGCCCTTCCCTCTTCTTCCACTTCTTCATTCGCCTCCTTCCGCTACATCCCGTCGTTGTTCTTCCTTCCTGTCTCGCTCCTGTCCTGGATCTGTTGTTCGTCCTCTGCGCCCATGAGTAGCTTGTCCTCCATCTCTTTGGAGATCTCTTCCTCCTCCGTCATCTTCACCCTCCTGTTCTCCTCAAACACTCTCCCCTTCCTGCTTTCCTCCACCCTTCCTCCTACTCTACCTTCCCACTCCGCTCTTTCTCTTATCCTTTCCTCCACCGACCTATCCTCGTCTATCTTCACTCTTAACCTACTTCCCGCTTTCCTTCTTGCCTCTAGCACCCTCAGTTTCTCTTCCTCACTCCCCAGCCTAACCAACAACGTCACCCAGTCTCCCCTCGACCCTTCACCTTCACCTCTCTAACCTCCGCCTTCACCCTCAGGCCCTCCTCAAAAAACTCCCTCACCTTCTCGAAACTCGATTCGTTTCCTCTCCACCTCTCCTTCTCCTTATTACAACATTCCTCCTTGTTTGAAGCACAAGCTCGCGCAGAAGCTTGATCTCTTGATTAACAAATCAGGAAACGACACATTAACCGGGTAACGGACGAAACGAGATTGTATATTTTCGTTACAGCACGTATAGCGATCACATCAGTATAACCTTTTAAACATGAACACATTTGTACATATAGCGAATAAAGGATGCCATGTAAATCATAATTCAGCAGAATGATCATTAAGAAAATATCCCCTTCTGAGTCGGAATTGATATCACACCTTTATGGTATAAGCCAGACGTTTCTTTCGTATAGATCGATCTGTTATCTATGGCAGTTTCACAAAGATATCTTGTCGTAATCAAGATTAATACAGTTTCAGTCCGTCTCAAAAAGGAACAGTGCACATAACGCCACAATAATTCACACATGCAAAATATGTTCACAGAATAGAAAACTTTATATGAATTCATGAGTCAATCTGATTGTAGTCCGGAAAGGAATGTGTGGCATAACACATTCCATAATAAACATTCTTAGAATTCTTAATGAATTACCATTATGTGTTCAACTTATCATACGAAATATTAAACAGTCCACTTTATGAATATATCTCTGCCATGGTAACACTTGACTATCTTATTGACTCATGCCTTCGCACTATATTAGAATAATTCGCAATAAAAGTAAATATAATTAGCCAGATGAGTAAATATATACGTGAAGGTAGTTGAAATACAACATGAAAGCAATTGAACATGAAACACACGTAAATAACACGTAATTGAATGTTAGACGCAAGTAATAAATATCAAACGCAAGTGAGTATTAAACGCAAGTGAATAGTAAACGCAAGTAAGTAGTAAATGCAAGTAGTAAATGCAAGTAATTGAATATTAAACGCAAGTGAATATTAAACGCAAGTGAATATTAAACGCAAGTGAATAATGTAAGCAAGTAAATAGAATACGCAAGTAATTGAATGTTAAACGCAAGTGAATATTAAACGCAAGTGAATATTATAAGCAAGGAAATAGAATACGCAAGTAATTGAATGTTAAACGCACGTAACTGCGACGTTCCGAATATAGGAGAGTGAAAATCTCTGACTCACGATACTTTGGTTGCAACCACGTCTAAGTTTATTTCACTGAGCTCAGCTCTAAATGCAGCACCATCGGTAATATTAATCCGATTATGCATGAGTGACGGAAGTATTCCGCACATTGTCCGTGACGCATCTCTGCAATTCAAGATCGACATTACACGAGGAACGTAAGTTCACCATCCGAGACCAACCCGTTTGTCAGCCTTGTATGTGCGATCAATGAGAGATATAAAGCACAGGAAATTACCTTTTCGTTGAGGTTTTCCTTGTTTCCGTCCGATAATCGTGGTAGAAAGTCGCAATGACTAAGCCCAGAAAGGCTGTCCGATTTGGCCGGGTCGTTCGTCTTGGCAATAATGGCGATTGAGCCAAGCAACCATCGTCGTTGCTGTCCTTGTACGTACGAGCTGACGCATGCAGCGAAATTAATCCGTACGTTGTCAGGAAGACAAGCCGGTCTTCCCGCTTTCCAACTATTGTAAATGTGTCGTATCCCGTAGCGAGATTTTACTAGGGCCGACTGCACAACTCAAGTATTCGCAAATGATGCGTACCGAACGAACGACTATTCTAGAATGCCCGTCTCGCCGGGCTGCACGCACGAACCAGCTCGCCCGCGCAGGCGCACCGCCAACCGTCACGCCGCCGCGACGTGAATCGTCCCTGGGGCGCTACGCCACATCCGCCGATTTCCCGCGCGATCTCACTACAACCGCGACGTCGCTGCAACGTCATACAGGCTGCCCTCTGTGACAGCTTGACCGTACTATTGTTACTATCGCAACTTAACTACCAAATGACGCGCGCAATACAATCTCGTCTCGTCGTATCAATGCCAATTTCTAACACTCCTCCTTGCTTCCTCTTCGTTTCTCTCGTCCTCTCCTATCCACCATTTCCTCTTCCCCGTCTTACCTTTACTCTCCTCATATTCCTCCCTCTTCCTTTTTCCCCCACCTAACTCCATTCTTTCTATCCTTCCTTTCAAACTTTTTACCTCCTCCTTCAACTCCTTCATCTCCTTTAGCACCCTCTTCATTTTCTCCTCCACTACCTTCTCCACCACCTCTTTCTCCACTATGCATCTTCCTTCCCTCCAGGGCTATCTAAAACACGTGCACTTTACCTTTACTCTTTGCCATTATTTCCTCTCGTCTTCCTCCCTCCGCTCTATCCCGCTTACCTCCTTCGCCTCCACTTTATCTTTCTCCCCTTTCACCACCGTCTTTTAATGCTCTCAGCTCTCTTCCCTCTACTATTCTGTTCTTCCTACGCTTACCGTCTCAACTGCCACCATGTGCGTTTCTTACTTCTTCACTTCGATCCCTCGCGCCCCCTCCTTCGATCTCTATTTCTGCCCTTCGGTACCTTGAGGATCCGCCTTGCTCATTTCCCCTCCTTCCAATCTACCTTTGCTACTCGCCTGTTGCCCTGGGGCCCAGCGCCGCCTCTGCCTTCTCACCTCACGCCATCTCAACTCACCGTCCTTACCTGTCGCCGCTCCTTGCGTCTGCATTCCGCTTTCTTCGTATGCTCGCTAACTGCCCCCCCCCTCGCGCCACCCTACCTCCCTCTGTCTCTCGACAGGTCGATCGCTCGATCGCTCGCTCGAACCTCCCTACTGCCATCTCGCCACGTGCCACGTGCTTCTTCCTGCGTATCTATCGATCTCTCGATCCCGGCACACCTCCATCGCACCCGTTGTGCGGCATCTTCCACCACTCCCGCCTCTTGTGCCACATCCTTCCTCGTCCAGTTTGCCGCCATCCTAACCTCTCTCACCTGCCTCTTCTTCTTACCCGAAATTCTGTCGTTTCACTGCCTCTGCTACTTCGCCTCCATTTGCTTCTCTCCCTTTCCACATTCTGTACGCCTCCACTCCTCCTCCCCGTTGACTCTCCTCTCTCAATCCTTTTTTCCGACACACTTTCCCTCCCTTTCCCACTCCACCTGTTCCCCCGCCGAGCGCACATCCCCAATCATATTAATCTAATATTTCCATACAAATAGTTACATACAAGTACCTAATATTTACATAAAATTTACATACAAATTAGTTTTCATCATCAGTTGAATTATCTGTATCTAAACCTGAAGAATCTGATGACATCGAAAAAGAAGAGATAGAATCAGCACTGGACGCATGAAGTGATGGTGAAGTAAGCAATTCAACTGTTTCCGGATATAAGGATTTTAATTTCTTTTGTGGCAATTTCCTTAAACTTGATATATACGGATCTGATGACGCTAGCAAGCGCAAGAAAAGATCTTCCATCGTTTTTGTTCTACCGCATTTTCGTGCAAAATCTTCACGGTATCTTTTAATATATTTATTACAAGACTCCTGTGCATCTTCAGACATTTGTCCGATTGGCAGTAAAGCAGATTGTATTATTTCAGAGCCGTGAATTAAAAGTTTGTGTATAGAAGTAGGCATGTAGAACCAGGGATATAAATCGACAAATTTTCGAGCTGTCTGTATTGTGTATTCTTGGAAATCTGGTATATTAATTTCATGACCACTTGTAATAGCTTGTAAAATAATATGAAATCTTTTAATAAGATCTTCGTCAACGCCTGTTATAGCAGCGGAAATGGATTCATTTTCAAAAAATCGTCGAGCAGTATTCCCATCATTCGTATTGCCAAATCCAGATTTTGGTTTATCCACAATAAGGCCTAACTGTTGGCGAAAACCTTTTTAAATTGTTTTTTTTTCTATCTTTTATTAATTTCTTTTCTTCACTTCCTCGCTCTTGCCATTTTTCAATCTCGATTTTATACGAAATATGCAAATAACATTCAAAGAATCGAATCCACATATGTAATGTAGATAACCTGAAACATAAACTATCTCTATTAATTTCTTTTTTTTAAATTAAATCTATATTATTAAAATCTTTAAAAGTAGCATTACATAAATAACAACGTTGAGTAGACGCAGTGCCAGTAATTGCGTTGCAAACTTTACCATCGATCATCGTCAAATCGAGTTCATAATTAACTGTGATGTTTTTTCCATCTAATACAGTGTTAAAAGGTATAAGTTTGCTCGCTTGTTCTTTTATATTCTCTGTTTGCTTGACAGTGGCCTCAGTAGTTTCATGCAATAATTCAATTTTTATTGGCCTACAAAAGCGTGGTGATGATGGTCTCGGATTTTTCCATACAATGATTTTTTCAGATGTATTTTTATCAATCGATATAAGTTGCAGTGGAACAAGTGAAGTAAAAAAAATACTAGCATCTGATTTACTTTCATCATCACCATCACTAAATTTTTGCTTATACATACTAAGGCCAGAACTACCATCACAGCCCCATTTACAAATTAAATTTAAATTTGAAAGCTGTTCACGAGTCAAAGTTTTTATGACATTCATTTGAATCTTCAAAATTCGATTGATTGTATGGTTCAGTAGAGATTGTAGTTTAACTTCTGCACTGGTTTCACATATGCTAATACTATTTTTTTCCGGGTAACAGTCACCCTTGGCTTTTAGTACCAATTTATAAGATGGATATAATTTACATTTCTTTTTTACACTTAAATGCCTTAGCCCCTGATATTGACTTCGCGATAGTTTTTGTTCCATTATAAGTGAAACAGCTTCATCAGCAGAAAGAGTGACTTCAGGAATTAATTCCAAAAAACTTCTGTATTTTTGAGCCTTAGATGGACTACTCGAAGATATATCTTTAACAATTTTAGCAGCTTCCACTTTCCCTTCAGCTCGTAACTTCATGTATGTTGCATAGGAGAGTTCTTCGATACTTGATTGCGATCGAATGTTTTCGATTCTTCTTTGCTTCGTTCTTTCACTGCATTGTGCAAATTCCGGTTTTGGGCGGCCCATATGTCCTTTATCTGACGATGACGTAGTTTGAGATTCATCTTCTTTATTTTCATCGAGATAAACAATTACATTTAGCCACTGCTGATTTTTTTCCAGAAATTTTTTTTCTATTTACTTAACTTTCTGCCACTTTGTTTTCAACTTATATAATAGTTTAAGAATGACAGATTTCGCATTGCCTGATAATATAAAAGGCCGCTCCAACTTTTTCGACAAATGATCTTCAATTTTTTCATAAGCTACAGCAGCATTGTCATTTAAATTGCCTTCAGTAATGTAAACATTTCTTCCCTCGACAAACCAGAAATTTGTTGGGTACTATCAGAACCTGAAGAAACAAAGTTTTAAATTAATGTATGTATGTAAAAAATATATATATTTATATATATGTATATATATATATATATATATGGGGCGTTCCATGCCAACTCAACCAATGAATGTCCTCGACCATTTTTGATTTGGCCGAAAATTTTTTGTGTTTTTATACTAAATGAAAGTAGTTTCTATGATTTTTTTTAGATTTTTATCTCTACTCATACTTAAGTTATGGATTTAAAAAAAATGCAGTTTTTGAAATTTGGAAAATTTCAAATGCCTGTAACTTTAAGAAGAAAAAAGATAATGTAAAAAATAAGGTGGTCTTTCTTTTCGTTTTTCACTGAACTTTTCGAAGAAAATATCGAAAAAATGTTTAATGGGCAATATGACTGTTTTTTTTTTAGGATTTAAGTAAAAAATGTTTGTTTTTCTCAGTGCGACCGTTTTGATTTTTTTCAAAAAAATCTCACAAATTCTAGACTTAATTTCGAAATTTTTGAGACCTATAAGAAAATGGGATTCCAATAACTTCGATTTTTTAAGGGACTTTTTCTTAATTTTTTTTTCAAAAATAATTTTTTTAAAATAAGATAGACCTTACCGATGGCTATCAAAAAATTTGATATAGACAGCAACCCTGAAATTTCGATCTATAGATAAAGAGGAAATTCGAATATTTTCTATTTTTTAATTGCATTTTTACTTATTTTTATTATTAAATTACTTTTTTTAAATAGAATATTATAAATTGGGGAACTTTAACGGATAGCATGTAACAATTAAATCATATAGTTAATGAAAAAAACACGTATATTATCTGTGAAAATAGCAATCAGATTTATTTGAAAATAAAATTAATAAATAAAAATTAAAAATATTAAAAATAAACAAAATAAATAATAAATATATCAAAAAATTATGCCATATTATATAAGACAGTTTCGGTATCGTTCCACAGCTATTTAAATTATTTTTAATTTTTATTTATTAATTTTATTTTCAAATAAATCTGATTGCTACTTTCACAGATAATATACGTGTTTTTTTCATTAACTATATGATTTAATTGTTACATGCTATCCGTTAAAGTTCCCCAATTTATAATACTCTATTTAAAAAAAGTAATTTAATAATAAAAATAAGTAAAAATGCAATTAAAAAATAGAAAATATTCGAATTTCCTCTTTATCTATAGATCGAAATTTTAGGGTTGCTGTCTATAAATTTATCAAATTTTTTGATAGCCATCGGTAGAGTCTATCTTATTTAAAAAAAATGATTTTCGAAAAAAAAATTAAGAAAAAGTCCCTTAAAAAATCGAAGTTATTGGAATCCCATTTTCTTATAGGTCTCAAAAATTTCGAAATTAAGTCTAGAATTTGTGAGATTTTTTTGAAAAAAATCAAAACGGTCGCACTGAGAAAAACAAACATTTTTTACTTAAATCCTAAAAAAAACAGTCATATTGACCATTAAACATTTTTTCGATATTTTCTTCGAAAAGTTCAGTGAAAAACGAAAAGAAAGACCACCTTATTTTTTACATTATCTTTTTTCTTCTTAAAGTTACAGGCATTTGAAATTTTCCAAATTGCAAAAACTGCATTTTTTTTTAAATCCATAACTTAAGTATGAGTAGAGATAAAATTCTAAAAAAAATCATAGAAGCTACTTTCATTTAGTATAAGAACACAAAAAATTTTCGGCTAAATCAAAAATGGTCGAGGACATTCATTGGTTGAGTTGGCATGGAATGCCCCATATATATATATATATATATATATATGTCTAGTATATATATATATATATATATATATATATATATATATAATATATATATATATATATATATATATATATATATATGGCTGTGTGTATTTATAAATATAATGCACTTACTTGGAACATCCATTCTACAAAACGATCCTTCACGATGTGTGAGAAATTGTTTAATATTGTATTCGTTTATTCTTCGTCTAGAACTCAGAAACGCTCAGAAACGACTAACCTTTTCCGTTGCGCGACCGTTATTTATACCCTCGGTTTGCTGCTCATCCCCTTCCCGTTACCATAAACCAATCAGGACATCTTAGAAACTTTCTCTTTTTCTACGTCATTATTTCGGAATTTTTCTACAACATTCCACGGTCACCGTGCCCGGTCTGGACTACACCGTTTAACATTCTTTTTGAATTTATATATTGTATTCAACACAACAGCTACTACTTCAACGAACGCACGCGCGCACGCACGCACGCACGCACGCACGCACGCACGCACGCACGCACGCACGCACGCACGCACGCACGCACGCACGCACGCACGCACACACACACACACACACACTTTTTTTTAACATTCTATTATTTTTCCCGCTGAATCTATTGCCGCTGTCAGATTTATAAAAAATTTATTTTACAGTAATTTGTTTAAACAATTATTGTTTAAACAATTATTGTATTTCAATTTTCATAGTTAAAGGTCATGTTCCATTTTCAATGATTAGTTTTACTATGTTGTTAGTGGTTTAAGCATAGGCGTTAATAAGTTTATGCGAATTTGGAAGGTTTTAAATACAAATGTACATTAAAAACAAAGTAGCAGGTAGTAGCAGCTAATTTTTACAAATTTTGTTACATAATAATATAAACTTTAATTTAAAATTTATTTCACTGCGGGAATCCGTGGGACTTTTAACTTTTCTCTATTTTTCTGAAACGATTGCACACAAATTTTCATTATTTTACACTTCAAACTTTGCGTTACTGTTAATTTATATTTATTTGTTATAATTTTTGACAAATACGATAATAAACTACATTTTTCCATTTAAAACATCCATTTTGTAGAATTAAAAAAGATCAACTTTACGATTTTCTACGAATTTTTTAATATGACGCTTGAACATGAGCTCGGACGCTCGAGCTGTTACTCGTGCGAAGGTCCTTTTTGTACTGGCTTATACCTGCCATGTATACTTAATTAGCCCTTATAAAGGGCCGTTACATATTCTTTGAACATTACTCTATACATCTATGTACTTCAAATCCCATAAATTAAAACTTTATTTTTCGACTTTTGGCCACCTTTCCGAGAATCGGCCCCACTGTGTGTTTACAGGGTATCTTAATATCAAAGATTACGCGGATGCATGTAAAAATTCTAGTTTACCTAAATGTTATATAAGAATAGATGTGGCACATTATATTAAAAAATATTCGAATTTTTTAAAATCATTAAACAAAAGAGTAAAAATGTTTTATCTTGGTGCGATTGGCCAGTTAATACTATGTAGAAATATTACAAATGCAAAAGAAATAATACAATCTATTTTTGTAATAGCATTATCAGAAACTGATGGAAATTCAATAAATGGTAATCTTACACAGTGTGATCAAGCACGTAATAAATTAATAAATTTAGTGACTAATAATGAGTTACAAACAGAAAATTTTGAAACCGACAGTAACAATAATAGTGGTATATTTGAAATGGAAAATGTGACTGAAAAAGGTAGCTATAATAATCCATTTGAAAACTCGTGGACCATATGGGGTAAGCAAATTTTAAATGACGTTAAATCATCAATTACTTCAGATGAAGGTAATAGAATTAATCCATTTTATTTTCCACAATTAGTTGATCGTCTTATGATCGATATAAGATTATTACCCCTTTGGACCAATATTTACACAGATAAATTCGGTTACGGTCGCATACCTGCTTCTAGTACATCCGTCGAAAGTGAATTCAATAAGATTAAATCTTTACTGTTAAAAAATTGTCCACTATTACGCATTGATTCATTTATTCAAAAACATGTTAATTATTTACATGGTATTATGAAAATTGTCGATACGGGTTCTGTTAATGCGGAAGATGAATTCCATGTACCATTAACTTGCACATCCTTAAACGAGCCTACAATTAATACTAATTCATCAGATACAAGTAATTCATGTCCTGCATGCCAAAATAATGACCACCCAACAAATGCACATATTTGTTGTTTATGCCACAAATCTGTTCATGCATTGCCACAATGTTCTTTACCATTTGGCGATGCTGAAGAAGGTTATGGCCAACGTCGTATATGTATGATATGCAAAAATGTAGAAAATGTAAAGGACATTTTAGCAAGTCGTGAAGTGGAGAATTGGCGTGGTTTAGAAACAGCAAAACCACATAAAACTAATGCCTTATATCTCGGTAAAAGTCAACATAAATTAATAGACTCTTTGACATGTAAAAAAGCAGTAAAAGTACCTATTTAAAAAAACGGTAATAATTTATCTTTAAAATCTTTGAAAATAAATGATGACAATTATACTATCGCTAACACTTGTGCACTCGACAGTATATTTCAAGTATTACTTGCTGCAGGACATAATTCAAATAATATAAAAATATATATGAACAAAATAACAGTAACAAATTTATTTTTTAAACTAATTATTAATTGTATAAATAATGGAATTAGTTTTTCTTCATATAAATTACGCGCGCAGATACTTTTAGAAATATTTTCTAATCTTGGTGGAAAAAGTATTTCTGATGTTGGTGGCTGCAAATATGTGAATTGCGAGATAAATGTAGGATACCTAGCAAGTATTCTGTTCAAAGATGCCCCAAGTTTCGAAGAGACATCTTTAAATACATATTTAAAAACTTTTAAATATAAGAATAGATTATAAACAAGCCTTAGTGCGCACTCAGTGTGCACTAATGCAAGTGTCCGAATTCGCTATCACTCACTGGAGTTTCTCTGCATGTGTTAAGTTCGGCGGTCAAATCACGGACGTTTTTGAATCTGCCGCGCTTACTTGTCACTGTCAAGAACTTGTCCTCGCGTTTTGATGTTTTCCTAGGTGCTCCAGAGCGAGTGCTATCATTATACGAGTCTGTATCTCAATAGCGGTAAATGGTCTTGGCAACTTCGCTGACGGACAACTTCAATTTTTTTTATATTTGCCGGATACTGTAGCCTTCTTCTTGTAAAATGATAATATTGACCCGCGATTTATATGAGATCTGGCACGTCGGGGCCATTTTCAGTGATTGTAATCATTTTTATCACTTTTACTAAAAACTAAAATCAGACTACACTTAAATGCGCTCTTATCACTCTTATGTGTATTTATAATTCGCGTAAACATTACAGGCGTGCCACTACAATATCTGATATGTCGTAGTAGCACTAGATGACAGAATATGTGCAACAGATCAGCGCGCGAAATTCAACTCCGATTGCAAAATGATCATCCGACATATTTTCCGGCATGTACAAGTGTTGCAAGTGTCCCAGGTGGAAATGTATATCATCATTTGAACGTTTTACGATATATTCATACCAAAAATCTGCACAAATCGCTGCCGTGCGACTATTTATCCGTAAAACGTAGGGTGTTTCCAAACTTATGGAGGGTACTGTATAATAATAAAATATAGTTTAAACTGATCATGTAAATCTATATTTAATTACCAAAAGTCACATGCATGCTAACGTTTGCGCATTTTTGTATATATCATTTAGCCGCATTTGTCAAAGAACCATACAAAATTTTTAAATAATTATTACAAAAAAGTTAAACTTCATTAAAAACTTTAATTTTTACATATAGTTAGTTGATGAAGTAGTGAATCAAGTAGCGATTGATTCTGCTCGTGGAAAAGAGTACTTTACTCTTGCGACTAATAGGGTTGGAGGGTAGTTCTCGATCAAACGGCGGGGGTACAAAATCTGAAACTGTATATTTTTGTGGTACAAATTATCCTGAATCAAGTGTATAAGTAGCGATTAATTCTGCTTGTGGAGAAGAGTACTTTACTCTTGCGACTAATAGGGTTGGGGGGTAGTTCTCGATCAAACGGCGGGGGTAAAAAATCTGAAACTGTATATTTTTGTGGTACAAATTATCCTGAATCGAGTGTATAAGTAGCGATTGATTCTGCTCGTGGAAAAGAGTACTTTACTCTTGCGACTAATAGGGTTGGGGGGTAGTTCTTGATCAAACGGCGGAAGTACAAAATCTGAAACTGTATATTTTCGTGGTACATATTATGCTAAATCGAGTGTATAAGTAGCGATTGTTTCTGCTGATAAGAAAGAGTACTTTACTCTTTAGCTTAACAGGGCTGAGTTCAATTAGGGGTTGTTCAAAGCAGAAGGGATAAATATAGGAAGTTTTTTTGGGTGGTACAAATTAGTACAAATTCAGTCCTTTGCATTTCTGTCTTGAAATTTTATTTTTCTTTTTTTTTCTTGTGGTCCTGCTAACTTAATATGAAGGTAGCAGCGCCGCGTTTGTTTTCGAAATGGCACAAGGTACAAAATTATTATTAGTGGTACAAAATAGTACAAAATGAGTACTAAATCATCCACTAGGTCGCATTCGATTTTGCTGATTTGGTCCTGCCAACTTATGAGAGCTCAGCTTAAGTGATACCTCTGGTATCACATAGTGCAGAGGTCTGCGAAGCAATTTTTGATAAATTGTTGGATACGTCTTACTTATTTATTTACATGTTTTTAAATAATTTTATTAAGCATGAAATATTTAAAATTGTTGTCATTTCTTGAGCTTTATATGCACACAATATGCAGTATTTCATTGAACATTTATGTGTTTATTATGTCACTATTTTGTAAACTTTTATAGATTTCATAACATGTCTGCATTCTGAGCAACATATGAGCCCGCATCTGTGTCTATTCTTGCCATCATGTTTTTAATAAACGCGAGTACAATGTAGGTACTCAGAACGAACACATTTTGCTATCTGAGCTGTTTCTATTTCTTTCCTATTTCAGAAGTTCTTTAGCACAATTCGATAAGCAGCCGGTTATAATGATCATCCGAATTGTCCAACTTTCTTACAACTTTATAAATTGCTATCTTTGTATAGTGTCATAAAGCCGCCTAAATACGGCAATTGTACAGTTACCGAGAAAACATTAGTTTCCGCAAGTGCTAGTATCATCAAGCGATATAAAAGCAGCTTACGGAGAAAAATCCGAGGAAAAATGTTCTAAGTATCGACAAAAACTTCGACAAAAGTTAGACAGCATTTTAGAACAGAAAGATTGGGGGGCTGACGACGTTATACAATTTAATTTAATTTAATTATGAACATGATTCTACTTTTTCCCCAACATTAGACTGCATAATTTATTATGTGACAGATTTTCTGTTTTAACCTTTTTTGTCAATGTATATGAAATCATAGTAACAATAGGCGATTTTTGGTGATTGTTTGATATAGTTTGGTACATATACCAAGGTTGCTATCGGTAGTTGCGGTTTGGTATACTTTGGTTGCTTATACCAGAGAGAGGGGCAAACCGCTGCAATGTCAATGCCTACTAATGCACAATTTCTGGGCATTACTGCCGTTTTTTTTTATCTAATACCCACTAATGCCCTAATAATGCCTAAGCAATATTCTTGTTTGTTTCAGTGATAATAAAATAGAAAATATAGTGTATACAATATAAAAAGTAGTATATACATTGTAATATATAATATTTTATGTCCTTATTTTGTATAGTATGCATATTTTATCAGGTAACTTAAAATTATACGTAATGCATTTCTGTATAAAACATTTATTATATATTTATGCTTATCACATACATCACATACATTTGTTATAAAATATTATAAAATTAATATTGATTATAAAACAGGCAATTAGACTGCGGATATAATAAAAATAAAATCTACATAAACATATTTTAATATTATTAAATAAACTCTTATTAACTCTCTTATTAACTTATAAACTCTTTGCATGTAACTAAAAAATCTCTTTAATATATAAATAAAATGAAATTTATTATTTAGAGTTTGCAAATACTACAAATAAAAGAGTATATATATTTAATTTTCTTTCTTAAGACTAGTTGTATTTATTTATTTCAACGTAATCCGTAGAAATTTCCAGCAGAAAAAAAATGTTTAAAACTCAAAATGTGAATTTCCTTGCTTCTAACGTCATAATCCCAGTCGCGACAAAGAACTAAAAGTCTTAATCAATAAGAAATCTACGTTTTGTTAGTTTATATTTTTTATGTGTAGCCGCTAAATCAGAAGATTTTAATTCAAAAGGTCCGTTTCCGATTAATTCAATTGGACCGTAAAAAATATATTTTAATTCAACAAACGTTACATCTTCATCGCGTGGCCAAATAAAGGAATTAAGTTCAGATTTTAAAATTTTCATTTTTACTTTGTTGTCATTACGATGATCAACAACCCGGCCAATATAATAGTTGTCATCATAGAAAACAGCATAACACTTTTCTAATAATATTTCAGGTATGTTTGCGTTACAAACGTTTGGATCATTTTCAAAGAAACATTCTACTTTTGACTCATTACGCATTTGATCTTCTTCAGAAGAACTGGAAACTTTTTGGAGATTTTTTTGTTTCTTTTTAGGTTGCATCTTTGTACAGCTTTTCGTTCTTTTATTTGTTGTTTTGTTACCGATGATAAATCTTCGTAATCTAGCCGTGACTTTACCTTTATATTCATCAAGAAACCAACAATAAAAAGATTTTTTAACAATCATTATTTTGTCATTTACTGTAACTTCCACGAAAGGCGAGTTTTCTGTTATTGATTTCTGTGATAACTGTTTTGAAAAGTCTTTCAATTCTAGATTCTTTAACTTATAATCGTTAGATGTATCAAATAAAATTGAGTTGTCAACATCCTTGGCATTTGTGCTTCTAGCGTTTATAGTGCAATCGTTATCAATTTCACGTTCTACATCATCGAATTTATAATCATCTTCTAACATTTGTAAAGGGATATCAACAAATTTCCAATCTGTATCACTTTCTATTTTCATACCTAATTTCTCGGTATTTTTTGTAGCATTTTTTAAAGCCTCCTCAACAATTTCTTTGATATTTAAATTTTGTATGACTTCATGTGTAAGAACATTTTGAATTTTCGACTTTTTTTTGTCTTCTCTGGGAAATTTAAATATCGTTGGAAGATCATTTGTTATAGCATCTATCTGTTTAATTCTATCAATACGATAAATTAAATTTTTTATACTGAAATTAATGACAGTAGAATAAGTGGAAGTCATGTAGATGTCCGAAAAAACTTTTCGCTGCTAAAAATTGTCGGGCGAAACATTTCAGGCATCAGAGTTTGGCTGTTCTTTTTAAACAATGTATTAGTTTGATTAAATTATGTACATTTAATTCTATACACAGGTAACAGTTATTAGTTAAAAAATTGTCTTTTGTAGTATAACGCTTGTTTCTTTTTAGCCATGCTCGCCATATTCTTAGAAAAAAGACTGACAATGAGTACCACATATAATAAACTCGAATACGTAAAGGTGTAGATTTATCTAGGAAAGATAGTATTACGAAATTCATTATATTTAAGTAAGCAATTGTACCTTAGTATTAGCGATTTGTTTTAAATGATTGATTACAGATGAGGAACACATTTTTTCTCCTACAGAGTAATTTATTTTATTCTCTCCTTTTAAATCCTAGGAAGTTAGAAGATGTTTATCTTTGGAAACAGTTTTTATTAGTGAAGATGATCTACAGTAGCCAAATAATTTCCCATTTAAAGCATTATCCCTTCTTTTAAAAATCTTGTCCGCATTTTGGTTATAATATGTGTTGTAACTTGTACATAACATTCTTCTACTTTATCCATATTAACTTGAAATCAAGACCACGCCGTGCTCCATGGGAATATTTGATTCGAGATTTGATTGGTTATAATCGGTAAGCAGTTATTAAGACGCAATAAACGAGTGTCACCATCAGATGAAAAACCTATAATAGTAATGCCAAATCTTTTGCTTTTTTTTTCATAAAAGTCCACCGTTCAAGAATATTTTTTGCATCATATTTATTATCTGTGCTAAACAAAAATAAACAATATGCAGGGACATCGCGAGATAAAGATTGAGCCATTATCACATATGCATACGTAGCTTTACTACCAATTTTAACCCTTAACCGGAACCCGGGGTATCAAACACCCCAAAACCCATTTTTTTCAAGTTTAAACATCTTTCTTGGTCGGATAATCTATGAATTTTGCTTCCAAACACAATTCGAATCTGACGTATGAAAATGACGTATCACACTGGGGTGTTGAATACTCCAAGAGCAGGAATTTTTTTGAAGCCTCAAAACTAAAAATTTTATAGTTTAGGCTAATGGGTATCATTTTCCAGTGATTAATGTATGTACTTGATTTTTTTTAAGCCTATTATAGCCTCCATTTCGCCGTACCCAACGTTCAAAGTGTGTGGGATGTACAACACCCCGTGTGCAGATAACGTTCGATCGCGGACGTGTGCCAGTTAAGGGTTAAAAAAATTTTGTATAACTTCTGCAGATGTAGCAACATATTTATTTTAGTCAGGTAAACCATTTTTTAAAGGTAAAACAAATCCAAGCACTTTATTTGACTTAGAATCATATTCAATTCTTCCCGCACGCCGCCTCTCGTATAAATATATTTCTTAAGTATTCTGCGAGAGAGAGAGAGATTGATTGATTGATTGATTGATTATTTATTATGCCCAAACATAAGCTATAGGGCAAAGATACAATATAGCAAAGACATAGAATGCAACATAATATTAATTCAGAAAAGTAGAAGCATGATAAATATATTGCATCATAAGTATTACTTAAAACTAATGCTTAACTAACTTAATCTAACACTACTTAAAAAAAATAACGGAAAAATATTGCACAGCCAGACAAAGACGAAAAACCAGTCACTCTGATTCAGACGAAAACAGAAACGCACGAAGAAGACTCTTAAAAGATGCAAGAGACGAAGCCGATGTAATATTGTCTGGAAGAGAATGCCAGAAATAAATGGACGAAAGCTGGAAGGAGTTTCTGTAGGTAACTGTCGTATGAGCCGGAATATGAAAAATGTGAGTTGAAAAAGTGGCTAATCGTTCAGATCTCCTGAGCGATGAGTCAAGAGGTGTAAATAGCTCACTTAAATACACAGGTGAGGACATATAAAGTATGCGATACATCTGACATCCGAGAAAGTACAGCCGTCTGTTTTTGACTGAAAGCCATCCCAGGCGACGTCTGTACGGAGTAACATGCTCGTATCGTCGCAAGTTGTAAATAAACCTGATACAACAATTCACGAGTCTCTGTAGTTTGGTGTTCAGTTCCTCAATTAGGCCATGATAAACAAGACAGCAATAATCCAAATGAGGTAGAACTAAAGTCATCACAAGCTTAATTCTAAGCTCAGTGGAGAGAGAGTTTTTGTTAAACTTAAGCTTGTATAACGCACAATGGACTTTTTGCGAGACAAGCGAAATGTGTTTCTTCCAAGAGAGATTGGACTCAAAAACGACACCCAAATTCCAGAGGGAGAGGGAGAGGGAGAAGGAGAGGGAGAGGGTGGGGGAGGGGGAAGGGGAGGAAGGGGAGGGGGGAGAAGGAGGGGGAGGGAGGAGGGGTGGGGAGGGAGGAGGGGTGGGGGAGGGAAGGAGAGGGAGAGGGGGAGGGGGAGGGGGGAGGGGGAGAGGGAGAGGGAGAGGGAGAGGGAGAGGGAGAGGGAGAGGGAGAGGGAGGGAGAGGGAGAAGGGAGAGGGAGAGGAGAGGGAGAGGGAGAGGGAGAGGAGAGGGAGAAGGAGGAGGGGGAGGGGGAGGGGGGAGGGAGGAGAGAGAGGAGAGGGAGAGGGAGAGGGAGAGGGAGAGGGAGAGGGAGAGGGAGAGGGAGAGGAGAGGAGAGGGAGAGGGAGAGGGAGAGGGAGAGGGAGAGGGAGAGGGAGAGGGAGAGGGAGAGGGAGAGGAGAGGGAGAGGGAGAGGGAGAGGGAGAGGGAGAGGGAGAGGGAGAGGGAGAGGGAGAGGGATTGATTGATTGATCATTTATTATGCCCAAACAATGGCAACAGGGCAAAAAGATACAAAGAAAATATAACTGCAAGCACATGCTCTCTCGCAATAACAATAAGGCAACAAGCCCACTTACAACTAACGCCACTTAAAACTAACGCTATTTACAACTAACGCAGCTTAAACCTAATAGAGAAACATAACGCAAATTAAAATAATAAAAGAGTACACTCACAGGAAGTGCGCAGGAACAAAAGAACAAAGGCCCGTTACTCCGATTCAGACGGCAGCAAAAACGCAGAAAGCAGGCTCTTGAATGAAGCAAATGAAGAAGCTGAAGTGATTGTACTAGGAAGCGAATGCCAGAAATAAATGGAAGAAAGTTGGAAGGAATTTCTGAAAGCGACAGTTCTGTGAGCAGGAATATGGAACGTTTGAGTGGACGAAGCAGCTAGTCGGTCAGATCTCCTAAGTGTTGGATCGGGAGAAGGAAAAAGCTCACGTAGATATGAAGGAGAACCCATATGCAGAATGCGATAGATCTGACATCCGAGAAAGTAATGTCTCCTATTTTCCACTAAAAGCCACCTCAACTGACGTCGATATGGTGTAATATGTTCATCACGTTTAAGATCGTAGATGAAACGAATACAACAGTTGACGAGCCTTTGCAATTTTGTATTCAATTCGCTGCTCAAATCATGATATACGAGACAACAATAATCAATATGAGGTATGATTAAGGTAGTGACAAGTTTAATCCTAAGATTGGTGGAAAAAGAGTTCTTGTTGAACTTCAAATTATTCAACGCAAAATGCACTCTTTGTGAGATCAGCGAGATATGTCTCGTCCTGTTCCAGAGCCTGAAGAATGTTAGCAAGTGAACATAGGCGGTAAATTTGAACATCATCCGCAAAGATCATGTGAAATGCATAACGTAAAATCTTATAAATGTCATTAATATATAATGAAAACAACAGAGGGCCAAGCACGGAACCTTGAGGGACTCCAGACGAAGTAAATATCCAGTCTGAAAGATTGCCCTCGTCATCAATAACTGCTTGAGACCGGCCGGTTAGGTAGGAGAAAATCCAGTTTAGGACAGCGTCAGAGAAGCCAATCTGTTTAAGTTTGTTGTGTCCCCTTTTTACGGCGGGACACCAGGGATCGTTTTATCCACGGAGGAGGCGGGAAGGATTATAAATTGACTCACTTCAATAAATGACAAACTTTAATAATCACTTTGAGTTGTACAAATTATTCGCGTGAAACGTTCGTCGCTCCCGAGACTCCAATTGCCCTCT
The DNA here is from genome assembly GCA_030770225.1 of Temnothorax unifasciatus. Classification (NCBI taxonomy): domain Eukaryota; kingdom Metazoa; phylum Arthropoda; class Insecta; order Hymenoptera; family Formicidae; genus Temnothorax; species Temnothorax unifasciatus. Next base: position 68,711 of record JASTWK010000701.1, on the reverse strand, counting down.
CGTCTTCTTCTCTCGCTTCCTTTTATTATCTCTTACGTCCTTCGTTATCGCTGAGTCGCCCGATCGGATGTAGGCCGATCGTGCAACTCATACTCTTGCTGACTCGGTTTTGCGTAATGCTTTCATGCTTTCGCGGTCGCGTTGCTTAATGTTATATTCTCGGTCTTTCTTAATATTATCTTATTTATTATTACATTTATTGGGGCCGCAACAAGTTTAATAAGTAGTAGCAGATGGGAGACTGTATCAAATGCTTTGCTAAAATCAAAAAGTATCATAATTGTAATAAGTCCTTCATCAATCCCCTGCTTGATATCGTTGCAAACCCGTAGAAGCGCAGATTGAGTGTTATACCCTGAGCGATACGCAGACTGTCTAGGATAGAATGTCGTATTTGTTTAGGTAGTCCAATATCTGTGCAGCCACAATTCGTTCCAGTTTAGACAGTTCAGGTAAATTCGCAATAGGTCTGGTATCTGACGGGGATAGTGGTGTACGAATCTTTGAGAGCGGGCGAATGTATGCCTTTTTCTATTCAGACGGAAACGATGAAGTGTCTAACGATCGATTAAACAAAGAAACAAGCAATGGCGAAACGACAGGCCAAGCAGTGCGCAGAACAAACAGTGGGAGACCATCTGAACCAGAAGCGTAGGAGTGGAGAGGTCGCATAGACATAAATTCAAAAACTGACTCAGGCGAGACGGAAGAGAACACAAACTGAGGACGATCAGAAGGTCGCAAGACCAAAGCAATGGCAGAGATGAAGTCAGAGTGAAGACATATAGGCTGAGCATTGGAAACAGACGCATAGTATAAGTTCAACTGATTAGATGAGAAGAAATGTAATGGAGAGGTGAGAGTAGTTTTTGCAAGCCCCAGTCGAGCAAGTTCTCTCCACAATTTGGCAGGGTCGATAATACCAATGAGAGACTTGTAATAAAATTCGCTTTTGGCCCGCCTAATATCCACGTTGAGTTGATTTCAGAAGAGTCTGTAGGAAGCATAACCTAAGAGACTATTGGCCCGTTTAGCACGCTTATACAGCTGATCACGAGTATGTAGACGAGCAATCAATGCAGGAGTTAGCCACTGCACAGGTGGCTTCCTAATTATAATGTTGCGAATAGGGGCAAAGATGTCAAGTGCCCCCAAAAAGGCACCAGACAGCACTCCACACAATCCGTCCACATTAGTGTTTTCTGACACGCTATCGATTCCGGATCGCACAGTGCCAGCAATGGATCTAAGGTAATCACAGAACTCAGAGCCAACGATTTCCCTGTAGTTACGCCGAGAAATAGAGCACACCGGTCTAAGTTTAGAGCTAAGAGACATAGACAATTCCAAAAGATCATGACCGGCAATGAAAGAACTCTGAGATTTAGTAAATGATATAATTTTGTTCATATCATCCACAACAAGCACGTCAAGCCAAGAATCGGAAATCGCAGTGTGATGAGTAGGCTCAGAATTAACAATATGTAACGATAGGCTAGACAATAGTTCACGCAAATAATTCGCTTCAAAGTTAGTCGATGATAAATTACAATTCAAGTCACCACCGATAATAATATTTTTGTAGAGATGCGAGAAACGGTTAAGAGACTCCACAAAGTCATTCAAGAGTAGACCCTTAGGCCTTCTGTAAATAGACGCAAATAGCACCGATTCGCCATCCGGCAGACGTACCTCAATAAGGAGATATTCAGGTGAATTATCACAGACGTAATTAGAGGTGGTCAAGATCTTAACTTGAAGTGACTTATGCACGTAACACGCCATTCCACCACCCATCCGTCCCACTCTATCGTGACGAACCAAGAAATAATCGTCTAAGGCCACAGTCGCGTCAGAGACATTAACATTGAGCCATGTTTCGCAGACAGAAATTAAATGATAAGAACGAGTGGCAAAATGCAGTCTGATATAATCAATATGTCCCCGCAGGGAATTGGCGTTAAATTGAGCCACGCAAAACTGTGTAGACCTCAAGACCAAGCCACGATGTACGACGGAAGGCGACGAGCGATCGGAACGAGCACGTCAATCCAACTTATTAAGGTCAGAGACCGAGTTAATCCGAATAACAGGCTTACCATCCGAGTGCCTGACATGTACACGACCCCCCCTTACCCAAACATACGCATAATATTTCTCCTTAGCGACACGCTTCGTTTGCTGCAGCAGCTCATAAGTGTCTTGGGGAGCAGCTCATTCACGTGCACACTCCGATCTGAACCATTATTGCAAACCTCCCTCTGCACGAGCACACGCCGAGCTCGCTTCTTGGATATTACAATATCGCGAACCGCGGACGAGGCCAATGTGACGATGAAAGAGTTAGTAGCTGAAGTAGGCAAGGGGCGGTCAGAAGCCACTGCCGGCGCAGGCCTACGAGCAACCGGCCTAACGTTAAGAATATGGCACGACAATTCCGGGATTTCCAATAGCGTGAATATATTGCGTACACACTCAGAGGGGGTGACAGACATCGTGGCAGGCACGCCCGATACGATCAACTCATTCCCGGTCTCCCGCGCAACAGAACTAGAATCAGCACGATCGCTCCTAAGCCCCCGAATCTCATCCGTAAGAGCCTCACACCGCCGCTCCAACTCAACAATACGTTGGCTGTTTCGTTCAACATTGCTCGCAATACAGTTCAACTTGTCGAGTTTGTAACGATGCGCCCCTCACACCAAGGCATCGTTCCCGGCTACCATCCGCCGGATGCCGCCCGACCGACCTTTCCGTCGGGCGAGGACAGGGCGCGGTGCGCCCACCTTTTTAAACATTCGAAACGCACCGTGTGCGCGGGAAACCGCCGCACCGGTGCCTTCCCGCGCGACGCCGACGAGCGCCGACGGGGGGAGCACGGATCGCGCCGCTCCCGCCGCCGCGCGGCGCGCCTGACGATCGGCCGCCCCTCCCGCCGAACACGCCGCACCGAGCGGCGTATATAAACCGGCGCGCTCGACGAGACGGGACCTTTTTCCGTCGCTACCGTTCCGACCGAAAACCTATCCTGAACTCCTAGGGCGACACGCAAACCGAGGTCCAGAGTGTGGGTCTCGAATGAGGGTTCTCAAGTGTCCCCGACGCCATCCTCCGTTCCGACGATTACGGCCAGGCGCGGTCGAGCGTGCTCAGCCCCGCAGCGAGGGTTCTCACGACCGTAACGCCGGAACACCGCCATCCTAAACGTTCGCGCGTCCCGCCGATACGAAGTGCACGTGCCCTCGCGTCCGTTGCATACAACGCGTTCCGTTCTCGCCGGCGAGCCGATACCGCATCTTTACCGTTGTATTATACCGCGATTCACGTTCCTGTCCCGCGTTCCGCTACTGTATTATACCGCGATCCACGTTCCTGTCCCGCGTTCCGCTACCGTTGTATTATACCGCGATCCACGTTGCATTGTACTGCGAATCACGTCGCCGCCCCGCGCTTCGGTCTTACCGTTGTATTATACCGCGATCCACGAACTGCTAGCCAGCCGAGTGCAGATGCACTGCTGACCGTCGTAACCTCCCGCGTTCCGCCGCAACCGGGCGGCCGTTGTAATACACCGCGCTTGCGCGTAACGCCGAGTTCCGCCGGTCCGGCAACCGTTGTAATATACCGAGTCTGTGTGTACCACCGCATTTAGAGTGAATGTAATAAACGATATCTGTACATTGCAAATTGATTATTGTCTCTGGGCCTGTCATCGAACCCCTGATCCGGAAATCCCGTCCGCGTTCGATAAAGTCAGGCCGTTACAAGTTTATCCTTAAGTTCGACATTAGTTCGCCGCTGTTCCTCAACAAAAGCCGAAAATTTCGCGTTAGACTCGCTCAGCTTCTCAGACAGTCTTGCATTAAATTCACTCAGTTGTTCGGTCAAACGGAGCAAAAGGTCATTTGTCGTGTTACATTGAGACTGAGACAGAGACCGCGACTGAGCGCCAACGCTTGCAGGAGCAGTCATAGTGTCAAGTTCAACTGTTTGCGAATTTGATTGCAGCGGCGGCGCGGACATATTAGCAAAGTCAAATCGCGCGGCGTTCTCCACTTCAGGTGTGAGAGGTATGTTCGAAGATTCAGTTAACAACTTACAGCAAGTATCAGCGTACCTACAAAGAGAGTATGACCTAATGCAACCGAGATGAAACACCTTTAAGCACTCGCACTCAATTGACACTTTTGCGATCGCTTTCTTGCACTTAGTGCACACACGCTGCATCCCCGTCTATCGATCGACAAAAGATAACGCAGAGTTTGAAGTCTCTAGATCCGCAAGCACGGATATTATGCTACACAGCCAATCAGGAGTCACCAGATCACAGTAGTTCAAAGATCACACCAAGTGTCACTCAGGTAGCAGCATGCGTCACACAGCCAATCAGAAATCGCTCAGATACCGGAGCTCCTAAAGATCACACCAGGTGTTTCTAGGTAACAGCATGCAAACATCCAGCAGCCAATCAGCATTCACTCAGGCAGCATGTGCTCCAAGCACACAGATAAAGAAGACCGACAGCGATCCCAGACGCATGCGCAGCAGAGGTTGACGTCATTCACAGGATAATTCCGAGAATAAGGTTATAATAATCAATACACTTGTCATCAAAATGCTCAGAATTTGGCAGCAAGAACCACAAAACTGAATAATGCACGTGACAAGCAATAAAAAACCTGCTTACACCTGCAACAAAATGGCCCGGAGGCAACTTACGGCAGCAGTAATATTCAATTAAAGCAGGAGCAAGAATATAAGCAAATGAATATACTCACAGAGAGAGAGGGAGAGGGAGAGGGAGAGGGAGAGGGAGAGGGAGAGGGAGGGAGAGGGAGAGAGAGAGAGAGAGAGAGAGAGAGAGAGAGAGAGAGAGAGAGAGAGAGAGAGAGAGAGAGAGAGAGAGAGAGAGAGATGGTTTATTATGCCCAAGTAAGACTAAAGGGCAAAGATAAAAATACAATTTGAGTAATTAATCGATATGTATGCTCTCTCGCGCACAATATGGAGCATGATGCTATGCAGTATAAACACCATAAAAATAAAAATAAAATAAAAATAAAAATAAAAACTAAAAACTAACGCAACATTAGGGTAGACCGGGGCACGTTGTCACACGGAGCACGTTGTCACATCGGCTTTATTTAAAAAACTAATAATCAGAGGACAACACCCGTTATTCCCAAAACGTGTTAGTGTATGCCCATCTTTGGTATGTTTACAGTGTTGAGATTGCTCCAGCTGTGTTGACGTAAAACCAATTTAAAAGTTTTTTGCGACCGTAAGTAAAATTTTATTGTCTAATATTCAACGTACTGGACATGAAGCTTATGTTTTTTCAGAATAAACCTTTATATTATCTTAAAGTATGTACTTTTACCTACCGCGTGCAATACCTAACCTTATGAATATCTCAAACGTGTCGGCCATGAGGCTGTTTGGAGTAAAAAAATGCCCTCGGGGCACGTTGTCACGAATTTTAATGTCATAGGTGCAATTGGGATATAGTGCGCTCCTACAAACGGAAAACTGCGAGAGCCGCAGTAGTCGATCTAGAAGTAATTCGTCTTGCTGTTAAATGTGTATCAATAAGTTGCGCATTCGAGTGGAATTCTTATATTTAGATTAAGACAAAAACTTCGTGCTTTTTGTACTTTTTTGAAATAAAATAAATATTTCTGTGAAAGATTTTACTTTTTTACATTGCAACGCACTATAATATATTGATATTTACGTTGAATTTAATTTGGATAACATTTTGCATGCAATTACATTTGATGTGACAACGTGCCCCGTGACCGGGGCACGTTGTCACAAGCGACCTGTCGTTATTTATTGTTATGTAACAACTGTAGAGTAACAATCACACAAAATTCGATACTGTCCAATTGAAGCTGAGGGTTCACTCGAAATTTTGGCATATCAAAGTACTCTCAAATATTGAATGTAAAAAATACAAAAAATATTGAACCAAATGTGTGACAACGTGCCCCGGTCTACTCTACTCATACTAAAAACTAACGCAACATAACCAATAATGATAATAAAAGGTTAAGAACTAAGACGCAGCGCAACTTACGAACTAACAATGCACCAAAAGCCCAATATGTACCAAAACCTAATCCTGATGCATTCCTGTTTCACGTGCAAGCAAAAACGCTTTGAGAAAATTCTTGAAGGAAATGAGTGTGGAAGCAGAGGTAACATTGCCAGGAAGAGAATGCAAAAATATATAGACGAAAGATGAAAGGAGTTCCTGTAAGTTGTTGTTCTATGAGAAGGAATATGGAAGGTTAGTAGTGTATATAGGGGAGTTCTAACTAGGGAACTCCGAGGGGGGGTAAGAGAGGGAGTATCGGATTTCGCGGGGGGTGAGGGGGAGGGGGAGGGGGCGGGGTATCAGGTTACACAAAGGTATCGGATTTCGCGGGGGTGGTGAGGGGGAGGGGAAGGGGGCGGGGAAGGGGGCGGGGTATCGGATTTCAAAGGGAATGAGGGAGAGGGGGCGGGGTATCGGATTTCAAGGATATCGGATTACGAGGGGAATGGGGAGGGGGGGGGGAGTGACCTTGGCATACCAAGTGTATGACTCACCGGGGATGACTCACCGGGATGACTCACCGGGGGATGACTCACCGGGGATGACTCACCGGGGATAACTCAGCGGAACGACTCACCGGGATGACTCACTCGCGCCGCGGTCGCGAGTCCGCGGGGGGGGAGGGGGGGTCCGCGTTCGTGGTTGCGTAGGAAATACTACCTTAGCAGAGCGGTGAACAGGATTCTTCGCTATGCGTTGCGCGGCGCTACGCTGTTCGCGTAGGCAATCATTGCCTCGTCCACGATGAGAGATCGGTCCCCCGTCAGGCGGAACAGGTCCTCCCGCGCGCGGCCGGGCGCGGATAGCGTGCCAAAAAACGGAAGCCGGGCCGCGGAAGCAGCGCCTTCAAACGCCTCTATAGCGTCTTCAAACTGAGGAATATCGGGCCTCCCCAAAATTTCACTGTCTTCTATGTCTTTAAATGCAAAAGGTTCGCGCGGAGACATCACAAAAAAAAACTTATAATCACAATCAATAACAACAACAAAAAAAAAAAAAACAATCAGAAGCGCAACAAAGGCTAATTGCGTCGCTAATCCATCAAAAAAATGTATCTGAACGAAACACGTTTAAGCATGCTTACGGCTACGGCGAGACTGAATTCAATGACGGAAAATCCAGAACGGAGCTCCAGAACGGAGAAGTCGTCAAAAAAAATATAATGGCGGTGTATAAAACTGATAGTCGCAATACGTCTTGCATTACAAAGGCGAGCGTCGACGTCCGCCAGAACATCGGCGCCTCGCTTCTATGTTACGGTATGCGATATTTGATTGTAAAAATCATGCAGTCGGAGTTTTGGTGGACGTCGTATATACGGCTCGAAATGGAAATGCGCGCGAAGAAAATATATAGTATGATTTATACTTAAAAAACAATCTACGCAGTACGTAAAAAAAAACAAAGGAAGAAATGATGTCACCGGGACGATGATCGACCCGATAACGCTTCGAACCTATCGAAACATATTCGTCGTAAACAAATTTTTTTCTTTGAGAAGAGGGCTGTTATTGCGCAGACGTACCTATTTCACACTATTTTTTTACAACGCAGTACGTAAAAGGCAAAGAAAAAATGACGTCATCGGGACGATGATCGATTCGATAACGCGTCGAACCTGTCGGAACATGTTTGTCGTAAACAAATTTTTTCTGGGAAAAGGGGGTGTTATCGCGTAGACTAAACAATCTATCTACGCAGTACGCGAGACAAAGGAAAAGATTTTTTTTAAAATCTGTTGGAGCGAGAGAGAGAGAGAGAGAACAAAGGGTATATAACGAGGGATGAAGCGCGTCGAGCCGCAATAGTAAGATTTGAGAGCTATACATCGATTGAAAAGTATCGCGGTTTATTTTATGGTTAAACACGTTATCATGTGCAAGTGCTCTGTAAATGAGATTCTTTTATCGCTCAGTCGCAAAGATGTTCGTCCTGCTGTCAAAACCTTCGGACCAAGTAGCTACCGTGGGTGAATTTTTCACATAGGCGCTGCAATGCGCGGAATTCGTCGAGCAGCTCGAGACACGCTGTAGTGCCAAACGTTCGCGGCTCTCGATCGGGAAAAGGCAATCGTTGGTTGCCAGAATCGCGCGACTCGAGGGTGCGAAGTCGCGATTAGAAAGACAATTTATCCGTAGCAGTAACGATTATGCGAACGCCGGTAACAGTGGCGACACGCGCGCGGCAGAATTCGTATGGCGAGAAATCGATGTCGCGTTCGAAACGCGGATAATGACCGGCGCAATAATTAATATGGAACATATAAAATCGCGACAGTTTTTGGAAGACGCCTGCAGCGTAGTGTGCAAGCGAGTGCGAGACATTTTAAAAACACATAACTGTTCCAAAGTGTACACCGCGTTCAACGGGGAGTTTGTGGCGGGTGAGAAACGTGCCAATAAGAGTCTATGTACAAGTAACAAAAAACTCTGTCGTACATCACACTTGCGCGAGTGGTACGAGCGGCACGTTATCGAGTCCATATTAGCGTCTCTCGGGGAGTTCCAGGAACGCGACAGTGAGTGGGCGTTGACGCGAATCCTCAATTTGACGTGAACGTCAATAGGTACAATCCTTTGCGCGCGGGGTGTCACGTGAAGTTACCTCAAAACATTAAATTCAAGAGAGCGGTGATCAATGTGCGATCAATGGACAAGGCGTGTATTTCGTGGGCAGTGACGGCTGCTCTGCATCCAGCCGAAAGAAATTCAGATCTGGAATCATCATACCCGCATTATTCAACGGTACTGAATTTACGTGACATTGAGTTCCCAATAACGTTGAGTCAGATTAAACAATTCGAACGACTCAACGACGTGTCGATCAACGTGTATACCATCGAGGGACAGTCGAACATTCTTCCAATACGGCTTACCGACCGCACGAGTGACAAACACGTGAATCTGTTGTACGTGCAGGACCCGCGGGACAACAATGTTGGACATTTTACGTGGATTAAACATCTATCCCGCCTCGTAAGCTCACAATTGAGCAAGCATCATGGTCAGAAGTACATTTGTAATCGGTAAGTGTCTATACTTCTTTTAATAATATATAGAATATTTTATATTTAGTGTATAAAAAATTTGCAATAATTGTATGTTTTTTTTGCAGATGTCTTCACTATTTTAGTTCGAGCGACAAGTTGCAGTCTCACACGGCAGACTGCCGAGAGGTAAACGACTGCGCTATCAGACTGCCGAGCGAGGACAACAAGTGGCTGAGCTTCAAAAACCACAGCAGGAAAGAGCGACTTTCCTTCGTAGTGTATGCCGATCTGGAGTGCGTGCTGAAGAAGACACAACCGGAGACGGAACACGCGTCATACGCCTATCAACATCATCGGGTATGTAGTATAGGATACTACGTACAGTGCTCGTACGATGAAACGTTATCGGCGTATCGATTTCGTCGCGATAATGACTGCGTCGCGTGGTTCGTCGAGGAATTCAACGGATTGGCGCATCGCGTAAAGAACATCTTGTCCGACATTGTATGCATGGTAGACCTAACGCGAGACGAGTGGGAGACATTTCACAGCGCGGCGCTGTGTCACATTTGCGAAAAACCGTTCGCGCCGGATGACAATCGTGTACGCGATCATTGCCACCTGACCGGGCGTTATAGAGGTCCAGCACATTCGACGGGAAATCTGAATTATAAGGATTCTCACTTTATTCCAGTCATTTTTCACAATCTATCGGGCTATGACGCACACTTTATCATCAAGGAGATAGCTGCCGCGTTCGAAGGCAAGATCGATGTACTACCTATAACAAAGGAAAAGTACATCTCATTCACGAAGCATGTAAAAGACACCACCGAAAGATCAGATTCGCGAAGCAATATAAAATTAAGATTTATTGACTCGTAAAAATTTCTGAGCGTGAGTCTCGCAAAATTAGCATCCTTCCTCAATAAGAATAAATTGAAAATTATACGCTCCAAATTTTCCGCGTTATCCGACGATGATTTCGAATTATTGACGCGAAAAGGTGTCTTTCCATACGAATACGTGGACAGCGTTGAAAAGCTGGAGGATACGTGTTTACCGCCGCGCAACTCATTTTACAGTTCTCTGACCGGTGATACCGTATCCGAGAGCGATTATGCGCACGCCGCGAACGTATCGCAGCGATTCTCCGTTCGAACCCTGGGCGAATACAGCGATCTATACCTAAAAACCGATGTCTTGCTGTTGGCCGACGTGTTTGAAAATTTCCGCGACAGCTGTATCGCGAGTTACGGACTCGATCCCGCGTACTACTACACTTTACCAGGCTTTACGTGGGACGCCATGTTGAAACATACGTGTGTCAATTTCGAACTGCTGACCGACATTGACATGGTCATGTTTATCGAACGTGGATTTCGCGGCGGCCTGAGTCAGTGTTCAAACAGATACGCGCACGCCAACAACAAGTACATGCAGTCGTGCGATTCATCGAAACCATCGTCGTATTTATAATGTACTTCGATGTCAACAACTTGTACGGTTGGGCGATGTGTCAGCCACTGCCCTACGCGGAGTTTCGATGGGTCGAAGACGCGTCAAATTTTGATTTTAACGCGATCGATTTGGATTCGCCTACGGGCTATATTCTCGAAGTTGTCCTAGAGTATCCGCAGGATAAACACGACGCGCACACTGACCTACCGTTCTGTCCGATGCGCGATAAACCGCCCGGCAAACGGCAGGCTAAACTTCTCGCCATGCTGCACGATAAGGAGCGTTACGTCATCCATTATTGCAATCAGTGCAGCAGTGTACGCGCCACGGCCTTCGCGTCACAAAAATACATCGCGTATTGCAATTCGTTCAATCTGCGTGGCTCCGCGCTTACATCGAACTCAATACAAATTTAGAACACGGGCCAAAAATGAGTTCGAAAAAAATTTATATAAATTAATGAATAACGCTGTTTTCGGGAAGACGATGGAGAATGTACGCAATCACGTAGATGTAAAATTATTGACGAAGTGGGACAGACGATACGGCGCGGAGGCAATAATTGCGCGACCGAATTTCCACAGCAGGAGCGTGTTTTCGGAAAATCTGGTAGCTGTCGAACTGCGCAAACTCGAGGTGAAATTTGACAAACCGATCTACGTCGGCATGTGCATCCTCGACATGTCGAAGGTGTGCCTGTACGAATTTCACCACGAATACATGTCTCCCCTGTACCGCGACTCGTGTAGAATCATGTATACCGACACGGACAGTCTGATTTATCATATCGAGTGCGACGACGCGTATGAGAACATGAAACGTGATATAGTCAGGTTCGACACGAGTGATTACGCGGTAGATAACGCTTATGGTATGCCACTCGTGAATAAAAAAGTGCCGGGCCTGATAAAGGACGAAAACAACGGTGCGATCATGACCGAATTCGTTGGACTTAGGGCGAAAATGTACGCCTTGCGAGTCGACGGTAAAAAAGACTGTAAAAAAGCGAATGGTGTCAAAAGCAACGTTATCGCGCGTACCATCACGTTCGACGACTACGCGCGGTGTCTGAACGATGAGATCGAAATGACTCGATCGCAGTCGTGCATAAGATCGAAAATGCATGAAATGTACACTGTGTCCGAAACAAAAATCGCTCTGAGTCCGTACGACAATAAACGATATATCGTGCCGGATTCGACCGATACGTTGCCGTGGGGACATTACCGAATATAACGTAATGTATATACGTATGTAATGTATGTATTATAATGTATGTACGTATGTATGTAGTAGTATAACGTGGTCCCGTAGTATAATGTAATGTGATCTAACTGCGCTGCAAGAGAATTTTTAAGATTGTGACAAAACTATATACGTAAAACTTTTGATTTTTTCACTTCACATTGTCAACGGAGACAATAATGGAACAAAAAACGATAATGTATGCGTCCGATTCCGATTCCGATGACTCGCTGCAAAACAGAGCGACTCCATCGCCGATCTTATATGGTGATATGGCGTGGGAGGAGAATCGCTGGAATCAGGAGTTGAAGGAGGACGCTCGCTGGAATCTGACGACGTACTCTCTGCGAAGGGCGATCGGAAATCCATGTGTGCGGGAAGAACTGTGGATACGAACAATAGCAGCTTTCGGTAATATATCGAAACGGTATATGAGTGGAGTTTCGATGAAAATTCCAAAGAGATTTCGTTACATGAAACGCTGAAGACGAAGACGCGTTTTGCGATAAACTCAAGAATCGGTGGGACAGAGTTGACTTTAAAGTACCTAGGAACAGTGAAGGTGATTACGCCATATGGCCGGAATACTATCGCTTGAGTGCTATACGAGCACGAGCTGCATTGCGCGAAATGAATGAAAATTCGAGCGAACAGCTCGAAGAGAAAGAACAATAATAATGATGAGCGAGTTTGAACTGAGTGATAAGGAACAATGAAGATTAATGTATGCAATGTATGTAATGTAGTAGTATAACATATAAATGTATGAATGTATGTATGTATGTATGTATGTATGTATATAACGTATGTATTACAATAGGTGAAGGAATATTAATTACACATTTATATATTTTATATTATAAACATTTATTCAATAAAAAATTTTTATATAATATTTCCATTTATTATCTCATAAACCTTAAATCTCATAAACCATTTTATTCCTAAAGTATGGCATATCGTCCTGCGTGAACGTTATATTCCTGTTTGCACAGACATACTCGGCGAACATGCAAGAGAATACGCCACAATCGCTCCCGTTCGTCTGTTGCGGAATGTTCTTGGCGGACTTCAATTCCCAATCGCTCATATCGTAAGAGTGTTTTTTCTTGTCAAGACTCATCTTGTAAATATAGTTGTAGCGCCGCTAGACATTTTGGATTATCGCCACCCATACTATCGTAATATACAATCGTTTTATCGCGGAAATCTACTATTGACATACACCAGTGAACATTCAGATGTATAGGGATAATTATAATATCCTGCGCGAATATGTCAACTTTCCTGGTCCATCGCTTTAGCGACGAGTGACCGCTCGACAGAAGTTTTGGATAAAAGAACGTGTTCATCGCGTGTACTTTCGGATACATGTTCAAAGATGTATCTCTGGCGATTAGCAGATTCAGGTAAAAGTTAATTACTTCGTCGTTCAGCCAATTTAAGTCGACCAGCGTGTGAAGATTTTTTTGCGTGATCCTCAGGCCGAAGCCTTCCGCCACCACCTCCATACTCTGCAAACCCTTGACAAAAAAGTATGGTGTTATAAAATTATGAAGTCACAAAAAGTATATCACACTCTATTATTTTTAATATTAATATGTATATTTACCAGAGTGTCTCGATCGTTGCACAGATGAATCGCTGCACACAGATTTTAAGTGTCTCGATCGCTGCACAGATGAATCGCTGCACACAGATTTTAAATGTACTAGACACTACAAGCGCGCGCGCAGCGCGCGCCATTTAGCTTTTTTTATAACAAAACATTTACACCACAATAAAAAAATAACTGCGTTTTGAATAAGTAACTTTAATTGTCATTCGACTTTGTGGCGATGACAGCCACACAAATCGTATGGTGAAGCAAGCTGGGATGCAAGCTTCACACGAGATAACATCTGACACGAAGTAATGCTCGCAATACATCGAGATAACCAATCAGCATCGCGGAAAAGGAGCAACAATAAATTCGACTATCGACTTAACACGGCCTTTTTAAGAGTGGATCGATCAATGCACAGATGTATCATCGCGCATAAGCTCTCAAATTATACTGCTGCGATTTGATGCATAATTCGTTATATACCCTTTGCTCTCTCTCTCTCTCGCTTCAACTTAATCTTGAAAGATCATTTTTTCTTTGTTTTGCATTTCTTCCTTTGTCGCGTACTACGTTGTAAAAAAATGGTGTGAAATAGATACGTCTACGCAATAACAGCCCCCTTCTCAAAGACAAAAATTTGTTTATGGCTCCACAATGAACATGAAACCCACAATAGTAGATAACGTATTATATTAGAAAGGATATTAATAAAGATATCGTACATGTATTTAGTATTTAATATTTTTTATTATATACTTTACATGTATTACATATTTCAAACACTTTACATGTATCATTTTTATATTAAGAATAAAATACAGTTTTCGCGAATTAAATAACATTGTTCTTGTGTATCCAAGAGTTGTGCGATCCGTCGAATCCCAGCCATTTCACGTAAACCTCGTCGCTTCTCCTGCGCAGTACTTTCTCCACGAGATACACGTCAGGATAAGTCGCGCGATGCAACTCGTGCTCGTAGAACGCTCCAGCGACGGATTTTCCACGATAATCCTCGAGTAGGTAGGTTACGGGATTGGTATGCTGCACTCTGACGATCTTAAACACCTCGGTGGTTCAATTCGGCGTGTAACCCTTCTCAAAAATCGTCTTGTATTGGCTGACGCGTACCGAGTCGCCCGTTTTGAACTTTGCCGGGCCCGCGATCTTTATCGCGCTGTACACCGTAGCCAAGAGTCTTTCGGCGATCGCGGGGGTAACGTCGACGGGTCGCATGCCGATCGTTCGATGCTTGCGCGCGTTATAATCCGACACGCGGTAGCTCGTCGACCCACTTGTAAGTTCCGTTGAGCGTAAACATCTTCCACGTGTTGTTTTTTAACGTGCGATTGAATCGCTCGACGACCGATGCCTTCAACACCGAATACGTGGAATAATGATTGATGCCGTGTTTTCTCACGAGACGTTGCACGTCGGTGTTGTAAAATTCCTTCCCCATGTCAGTTTGTAGGTTACTAGGGCACCTCCCGCTATCTCGAATTATCTCAGCGATAGCGACGGCTGTCTCTCTGCCACCTTTACCCTTGAGCGGCACGGCCCACGCGTACTTGCTCAACACATCGATGACGGTGAGTATGTAGTGGTGGCCTCCGTTGAAACGCGAGTACGGGCGCATTTCGACGATGTCAGCCTGCCACAGGTCGTCGTACCCTCGCACTATAACATGTCTGCGGGGAAAATTTCTTCTTGCCGGTGCGTGCAATTCGTCCACCAACCGTCGCTTTTCGATATTTTTATCCACATCGGATTTTAACGGTCTCGTGTTTTGTTGTCGCCGTTTCTGCTTCTAGTGCATTGTTCGTAGCAGTTTCTGAACAGTTCATAACCGCTTCTGAACAGTTCGTAACCGCTTCTAAGCCATTCGTGAACCGTTCGACAGCCGTTCGACAACCATTCCTGAATCGTTCGTTGCTGTTCGTCGTCGTCAGTTAACCGTTGTTTGTCACTCATCGTCGTCGTCGTCGTCGACGTTCTTTAGCCGTTTGTAGCCTTTCCTGTCACCGCGTAGTTTGCAGCTGTTTCTAAACCGCTCGTAATCGTTTCTGAGCTGTTTTTGAACCGTTCCACATCCGTCCGACAACCGTTTTTGAACCGTTCGACAACCGTCCGACAATCGTTCTCGAATCGTTCGTTGCTGTTCGTCGCCGTTCGATAGTCGTTTCTGCTGAACCGTTTATTACCGAGCATCGTTCATTAGCCGTTTCCAATCTAACGATATTCGTACGCCGAAGCGCGTTTACCGCAGTCTGTAACGCTCGCACGTCCTTCTCGAACGCGGTAAGCTTCTCGTCTGACTCTTTTCGTTGATCTCGCAGACTTTTAACGCACTGATCCACGTATAATTTGTTAACCGCGCCACCGTCAGTCTCAGGTTGCGCTACGCGACGAATCTTGCGCGACCTTGCGTCAAAGCCCGTGGCGGTGCGACACAGAGCGTTGTCGCGCACGAAATTTCTCACTAATCCGCTCCACCGATGGTACGAAATTGCATTCGTCGCGTCTTTGCTCTGCTCGAACAATCCAAATTTGTTGATCGGCATTTTGACGCTGATTGAACAAATCGCTGTCGCGCCGTTTAATTTATAATAAGCCCAGCCTCGCGAAGTTCCTCGATGATCGACATGATCTCGTTGTCGTGGGCATTGTTGCTAGCTTGACGCAAAACGTCGAGCAATCGCAGACGATCCACCAGCTTGTTGGGGTCGTCCCAGTGCACGTAGTCGATCTTATTGTCGGTTAGCGTCATAGCGCGAGGCGCGAATAATCCCTTTCCGGATTTTTTCTTCTTGAGTTCGGTCGATATCAACGGTGAGATTATCCATTGATACTTGAATCCCTTGTTGCCCATTACTCGCTCGCGGGGATCGTGCTTGTATTTTTGAGCACTCGTCGCCAACAGTATGTCCTTGTACTTTTGCTTATTCGCCTCCGTGTAGAGCTTATCATCGGGTATTTTCTTGAAAATCAGTAGGTAAGCTAGGCCGGTTCTAACCCACCGTGGCGGTGTCAGATTACACAAGGGTATCAGATTTCACGGGGGGAAGGGGGGATACCGCGGGGGGGAGGGGGAGGGGTGATACCGCGGGGGGAGGGGAGTACCGCGGGGAGGAGGGGGAGGGGGGATACCGCGGGGGGGGATACCGCGGAGGAGGGGGAGGGGGGTACCGCGTTTTCATGCGTTGCGGAGGCGGGGGAGGGGGGTACCGCGTTTTCATGCGTCGCGGGGGCGGGGGAGGGGGGGTACCGCGTTTTCGTGCGTCGCGGGGGCGGGGGAGGGGGGTACCGCGTTTTCGTGCGTCGCGGGGGCGGGGTACGCGTTTTTATGCGTCGCGGGGGCGGGGTACGCGTTTTTATGCGCCGCGGGGTGAGGGGCGACCGCGTGCAACGGCCGCGGCGGTCCGCGTGACGTCACCCGCTCGCGTTCCCGGCCCCCGTTCGCGCGCGGTCCCTCTCGCTCCCGGCCCCCGTTCGCGCGCGGTCTCTCTCGCTCCCGGCCCCCGTTCGCGTTATCTCCCCCGTTCGCGTTCCCGGCCCCCGTACAGTATATCTTTTCTTCGCAAACGATATTTAATCATTTAGATTTTCGCGATATTTAATTTCTAATATTACATTTAAATAGACGAAGACAGCTTAATTCTAATGACAGGGAATGGGATAAACGGAAAATGAAAAGGAAAAATTGTTTAAACTTTTTATCATATTATATGCATTTATTTATCATGTAGCGCATTATACACAATAGTATCTAAAGCGTAGACTAATAATTCACAATCAATAATTGAATTTTTATCGTAAAATTCACGCAAGATTCTAACTGCATTACATTTATCGATGATACAATTTTGGCGTAAAATGCTTACAAATTGTTTAAATTTTTCACTTACGCCATGAACATTTTGGCATAGTTGAAAATACACATTCTCGACGCAATGTTCTAGTTCGAACAGGAAGAGTACGGTTGACGGTTTCATGTATAAGCTGGTATCGCACGACGTCAATTTTACAATGTCTGCGTCGCATATTTTAACGAGCTCCAGATCTCGAAACGCAAGCGATGATGGCGCCGATGACTGCACGAGTCGCTGTATATCTGCACGTTTTTCAATGAGAGCCGTCCACGTTGCATGAGGCAGAATTATCCGATTGCCTCGGTTATCGCCAATAAGTATGTCTACAGAGGACATAGGTCCCGCGCTGATTCCAACATCCAAAAATTTATATGCTGTCGATGTCAGGGCAAATCTCCTTCCCAAAATACGTGGCGCGTGGCGGGGTTTATCAAAACTGAAAAAATATAAATATATATATATATATATATATATATATATATATATATAATAAAAGCTTTTTTTACATGTATATACGAAAATTAGCGGTACTTACTCATTGTGCTGTTTCTCGCACGGTTCATCTTGAATCGGAACGTAGTAGTTCATGATCGATGTGGCGTAGGTAATAACTCCAGATCGAATGGGATACAAACATTGGCGGACCTCTTTCTATTTGGCACCCCCCTCCACACTGTAAACAGTAGTCGTTTCCAATAGGCAGATCTCTCCAGATAATCCCATGTGTTGATCTTTCATTATAAACTTTACGAACACTGCCACGAACCATACACCAACATGTTTTAACGTATGAGTCCAGAAAATCCAAATCATGTTCAATTCTAGCGAAATGCCATACAGAATGCGTGGGACACTGTGTTTTATTGCCAGTAAGCACGTTTCGAAAACCGGCCTCTCTGTCACGAAGCAAACGCACCATCGACGAGCAATAGCGTCCGTCCGTTCCCATACTCTCTTTTTACAGATATATCAATTCTCAACTGCGCGAGTAACTCTCGACTGCGCGCTACAATCCTCGCAGACCATTTATACGTACACAAAAATGCGAATCATGCAAATAGCGCCAATGTACGGCTGCTGCATGGTGACCACCACCACAATCCACATAAATGTCAAATCGTTGTCTAGAACGTGATGAGATCACCTCATCGGGCAATAGCATCAAATATTGTTTTTTCAAGACGTGTCTCGCGATGATTTCATCGAACACGTGCAAAACTGCAAATTTTGCAATTTCGCATAAGTCAATGGCATGTTATTGTTTTCAAGAACATACGTGTCTCGCGATAATTTCATCGAACACGTGCGTTTTCTCGTTCTCGTTCACGATTGCGTACGTCTTCCCCGTTCGCGCGCGTCTTCTCGTTTGCGTTCTCTTTCCCTCGCGCGTTCTCGCTCACGACCGCGTACGTTTTCTCGTTCGGGCTCGTCTTCTCGCTCCCGTCACCCATTAGAGTTAGATTATTTTTATATTATTTTAAGTGATTTATTTATTGGAAATAAGAGGAAGAATATTTAACAATTTATACGAGACAAATGTGAGAAAACGTTTAATGATCGCGCGACGAATGCGGCACGCGCATTCTTATCTAGAGTTACAGCTATGTAATTCTAAACCGCTGACGGTGGACAAGGGAACGGTAGACAGAAGGAAAGATAATTTTAGATACAGTGATATGCATTTTAATATACATTTATTTCTCATATAATGCACCATGTATAATATTATCTGCAGCAACAGTTCACAATCAATAATTGAATCTGGCAAATAGCGCTAATGTACGGCTGCTGCTGCGAGCATACCATTTCAACTGCAGATCCGCACCCATTACCATCTATGGTAATACGAAATATGCTAGGAAACGATGCATCATTAGTAAAATATAAATTGACGAATCTGGGGGGATACGCTCAGTAGTCGAGAATTGGAAGTCATGAGTAAGATCGTGCAATAATATGGAGCAAGAGTTGTTGGAGCAATCTGCCCTTTTAAATTTGTGGGAAGAATTTACCGCGTGGGAGCAACGATGCGACGAGTTTATCGAATCGTTGGAAGAACAAAGCCGAATTAAACGGCCACGATTATCGATCGGTCTCAAACAGTCGTTGATTGCTTGTATCGCACGACTCGAAGGTCTGAAAGACTCGGTACGTCAACGTTTCGTGCATGTGGGTGCCGGATACAGTGCGAGTGAGACAGGACTCAGATGGCGCGAGATAGATACAGCTTTTGAAAGTCGTATACTGACCGGTGTGGTGATAAATTCCAAACACATCGACCCACGTCAATTTCTCAAAGATGCGAGAGACATTGTACTCATTCATGTGCGGAACGTCATGCAACGACATGACAATGTAAAGATAAATACAATAGCAATAATCCTCCTTTTTCGCCAGTAATTCAAATTACAAAGGGAAAGTAAAGTCGACACTAACTGGCAAGATGTATTTATTGTCACGACGTTTCGACCGTCTCTTTCGGTCCTTATCAAGTGTTAAAATATATCATTATAATTCATGCAAACGATTCAGTCCTAGCATTGTGCCAACAAACAAGTCCAGAACTGAAAAAAATATATATATACACAGGTAAATTATAACGAAGAAAGATTACAAGTTTTAAGTAACTCACAAGTTTGCGCGTCAAAATTGAAGAGAACGATGTATACGAGGAAAAACATGTCAGCAACGTTCGGGAGACAAAGGCACACTGATCGAGATCAAATATAATTTATTATTATGTCGTATGCCCCAGTCAAATTGTCAGTGTCTTTCTGAAGGTTGATAGTATTGATGTTTTGTTTAATAAAGAACATTTCCGCGATCTCGCGCTTTTTGACCTGTTTCTCACGATGTAATACCTCTGTTTTCTCCCATTCGAATTCATGATCATAAAGTGCGCGATGTTTACTGACAACGGAGTGGTTGCTGACATGTTTTTTAATGTCGGCTTTATGCTCTTTTAAACGTGTCTCCAAATGCCTTTTCGTTTGGCCAATATAAGTGGCGTCACAATTTCCACAATTAATTTTGTAAACAACGTTAGTTTGTTTAAAAAAGTCCAGTCGGTCCTTGCCCTTCATTATAACGCAATCAAGTGATTTAGGAATTGTATGTAGTATATGAAAACCAAGACTCTTCAAAATACGCGAAAGTCTCTCGCTAAGACCTTTAATGTACGGAACAGCAATAGCGTTTTCCAGTATACGTCGTGGAGTGTCGAGGGTGTACGTATTGTCGCGGTAACAAAGCAACCTCAATCTGTCTTTAATGCATTTGTCTATAATATGCCAAGGATAACAATTATTTAACAATATTTTTTCAATTTTCTTAATGTTACTATCATGGAATCGTTTGTCCGATAATAGGATCGCTTGGTCGACAAGACTTTTTATGGTGTTCAATTTATATTTCTCGGGATGGCACGAGAAATAATTGATGTAACGGCCAGAGAAGGTAGGCTTCGTGTACCAGTTAGTAATTAAGATGTCAAATTCCCTAATAACAGTTGTGTTCAAAAAGTTGATCGAGTTATTCTCCTCGGTTTCATAAGTAAATTTTAACCGGGGGTGGTAATTATTAAAAACGTTTAACGTTTCAACGATCTTAGACCTTGGGATTATAGCAAAAACGTCGTCAACATAACGACGAAAGAACCGGATCACGAAGCCTAGCTGTCCCAAACAAGAAGTCTCGAGATCATCCATAACAATGTCTGCAAGGATAGGAGAGAGGGGGGACCCCATAGGGCTACCAAACACTTGTTCATAAAACTGACCGTCGAATTGAAAACTTGTTGAGGACAGAATGAGGTCAATCGCATATAAAAATTGTTCCAAGTTAAAATCTGTTTTCGGAGAGATATGCTTCCATCTACTTTTTTTTTTTTTTTTTATATCGGTGCCTTCATCGCAGGACACGTATGTTCGCGAAAACAATAACGTGACTTTCGGTCATTTGATCTGTATAACTGCTATCAAACAGCTAAAACACCTTTAAAAACAGCTATTAAACAGCTATCGAACAGCTAAAACACCTTAAAAACAGCGAAAAGGCACCGGTGCCTTCATCGCAGGACACGTATGTTCGCGAAATTTTGGCGCCCAACGTGGGGCCCGATGTGAAAAAAAAGTAGTGTCGTCGGGAAGATTTCTCGAATTCACCTGAAAATTCAGGGTTGACTTTGGTTTGACGAGTAGTTCTGTTGCTGATTTCTTTTTGTATATGCCCCGGAATTTTATTTATAGTTGATGTGATGTCGGTAGGTAGCGCCTATAAGGATGACCACAGAGTTTGATTCCTCATTTCGAGATTCTGCCTTGCCTGGCAAGGTAAGAAAAAACCTACCAGCCAAAGAATAATGATGAACCTTAGTAAGTAGGCAAACAAGAATCAAACGTTGGTCCCCGATAAAGGGAGAAAGTAAATATGCGCAATCTACCTAATGTTATTTTGCCCCCCCCCCCCCATTATTGATTTGAGTTGCTATATTGATTCGATTTGTATTATTGATTTGATTTGTATTATTAATTTGATTTGTGCTATTGATTTGATGTGCGCTATTGATTTGATTTGTGTTATGAAAGCGAAACGCTCGCTGTTGTCGAATAATACGGACCGTGAGATTTTGGGGGGACTGCTTGTCTGAGGAATTTCAAGGATCTCGGTGGGCTTGAGATCACGCGTTGTTTACATTTTCGAGCCTTCGGTATTTTGAAGCGGCTTCAGCGTTCACGTGAGTAGTTGCTGCTTAGAGACGGGTATAATATTTTGATTTCGTATACCGGGGGGAGCCTATACGATGGTCGACGAAACCGATCCGGACGCATGGATTTTGGAGTTGTCCTTGGAGCAATTGCACGAGCAATTGATACAGAGAGGACTAACGACTGACGGAATTTTACCGACGCTGCGAAATCGTCTGCTGCGATATGAGCGCACTCTTCGAGACGGACTTAGGGGGACGTCCCCTCACGAGGAACGGATTGAGCCGCCGATGGACGCGGATGGACGTCGGGATCTGCGGACGGATCCCCGGAAAATTCTACCGGCGCCCCAGATCCCCTGGCTAGGAGCGCGACCGCGAACCGATGCTCCGCGACGGGCCGGAACCTCGGCCCCCGATGTCTATAATATTATGAGACGTTGGAATCTTAGTTTTTCGGGAGCCCGTGGAAACGACGCGGAGGCGTTCTTGATCCGTATTGAGGAGGGCAGGGCCCTCATCCCTGTGGCGGATGACGACATCTTGAAATGCTTGCCGTTCTTTCTGTCCGGAATTGCGTTACATTGGTTCCGGCAGAGACGATCTCAGTGGCGATGTTGGTCCGAGTTCGAAACCGCGTGGAGGTCCCGTTTTGGAGACCCCGACTTTCAATTCGCGTTGCGGGAGGAAATCATGAAGCGTACCCAGGGCGAGCATGAATTGGCAGCCGACTATCTTACCTGTATGACTACCCTGTTCGACCGCCTTAGTCCACCTTGGTCGGTCGAGGAACAACTCAATTACGCTCACCGCAACATGCTGCCGCGACTACAATTGGCTATTCATCGCGATGATTTTCGATGTTTTGACTCGCTGGAGCAGCTCGCCACCCGATTCGAGAGGACACACCTAGCGGCGAAACAGTATCGAGCCCCGCCTCTACCCGATCAGTCTATGTTCCCTGAGCTGGCGTACCACGCGCCGAAGAAGAACCCGAAGCCTGCTACCGCGGCGGCCGCGGTGCCTTCATCGCAGGACACGTATGTTCGCGAAAACAATAACGTGACTTTCGGTCATTTGATCTGTATAACTGCTATCAAACAGCTAAAACACCTTTAAAAACAGCTATTAAACAGCTATCGAACAGCTAAAACACCTTAAAAAACAGCTATTAAACAGCTATCAAACAGCTAAAACACCATTAAACAGCTATTAAACAGCTATTAAACAACTATAACATATTTAAAAACAACTAAAACATCTATATTATACTATGTGGGAAAAGAAAATAAAACAGTTATATGTGTATACATCTATAGTTTATTTTAAAAAAATCATACATATTTCTGGTGTCGCGACCACCAGTTAGATATTTTTAATACATTTTGTAATGCACAATTCTTAACATGTTTTTCACATCTTATAGTATTAGTAACATCTAGATTATTTAAAGATTCGATATCTTCATAATCCGCATCCAAAGTCTCAATGTTTAGACTTTTTCTCGCTTTATTCTCAAGTAGATCCACCAGCCATTCTCGTTTCTGACATCCCTTAACATACACAAGAGTCGACGTCTCGTCACCCTCTCCAAGCACGGCCGATGTAATTAGATGTTTCGCCATGCTGTACGGTACGTTTCCATCCTCCCATCGTAGTCCATGGTGATTTGCAATCAACCAGAAAGCGCACGACTTGTCGGATTTCATGAGGAGACTCCATGGCATGGGACATGTAAAAATGTAATGCGCCAAAACGGCCCCGTTTCTCAGAACCGCCACCTCCTTTACAACAAATTTCATCCCGACGGTGAATCCCTGCAGATCGACAAACGTTGGTACGATCATGACGAAACGACGGAGCAATCTGTAGCTTATCGTGGTACATCAGTGCCTCTTATATTGCAATATCCGCTGATATTACAATTTACACGATTTTGCGCACTACGTTCGACAACGGGCAGTATTCGATTACGCGATCATGTAAGACGAGACAATAGGCGAGAAACTTGTACGAATCGATAAATCGCAATTTAACGCATGTTTTCTTATCTTTATCTTCGGTGCTTTTAACGTTTTTCGTAAACGAAATGTATTTCTCTTTTGTAATTGGGAGTAAGTCTACATGTCCTTCGTATGCTGTAGCTATTTCCGTTATAATAAAATGCGCGTCGTAGCCTGATAAATTATGAAAAACTATCGGAATACAATGCGAATCTTTATAATTTAAGTTACAGTTTGAGTGCGCGGGACCTCTGTACTGACCGGTCAGATGACAATGATCGCGTACTCGCACGTCGTCCGGCTCGAACGGTTTTTCGCACACGTGACAGTGCGTTGCGCTGTTAAACTTTTCCCACTCGTCTCGCGTGAAATCCGCCATGGGCAAATTAGTGGACAAGATTGTATTTAGATCGTGAGCTAAACGTCTTAGCTCCTCGGCGAACCACGCGACGCAATCCTTATCGCGACGAAACCGATACATTGATAACGAGTCGTCGTACGAGCAACGCACGTAGTACCCTATGCTAAACACGCGATGATGTTGATACGTGTACCTGGACGTTTCCGGATCAGCTTCCATCTTCTCCAGGGTACATTCCAGGTCGGCGTATATGATAAACGGAACTCGTTCCTTCCTGTTGTGATTCTTAAAGGCCAACCACTTGTTGTTATCGCTCGGTAACTTGATCGCGCAGTCGTTCATCTCCAGACAGTCGACGGTGTGGGCTTCCAATTTCTCGCTCGTGTAGAAATAGTGTAAACATCTGTAAATAATGAAATTTTTTATATATTTTTTAAGTAAGATTTATTTTTATTAATTATTAGGACGTATACTCACCGATCGCGAAAGTATTTCCGACCATCGTGCCTGCTCAGTTGCGAGCTCACGAAGCGGGATAGGTTCTTGATCAATGCAAAATGTCCCACGTTGTCGTCATGCATGTACAGCAGATTGACATGTTTGTCCATCTTTCTGTCGGTGAGCCGTATTGGCACGATAGCAAGTTCCTCGTTTTTTTTTTCTCGATGCCGTACACGTTGATGGAGATGTCGTTGTAATTTTCAAAATTTTTAATTTGATCCAACGTCATTGGAAACTTAATGTTTGTAAGATTTAGCACCGACGTGTAATGTGGATATGACGATTCTCGTTCGGCATGTCTTTGGATTGGATGCAGAGCAGCCACCACTGACCATGCAAAACATGCATTGTCCATTAATCGCACGTTTATCACCGCTCTCTTCGTTTTAATTACTCGCGTTATTTCCACAAAACACCCCGCGTGCAATGGATTGTACTTGTTTACGTTAACAGTCAAATTCAGTATACGCGACAACGCCCATCCGCTATCACGTTCCTGGAATTCCTCCAGCGATGCTAGGGTAGGCTCGATAACGCGTCGCTTGTACCACTCGCGCAGATCGGACATACAAAAGAGTTCGCTGTTTCTCGTAGCGATACTTTTATTCGCGCGTTTGTCACCCGCAACAAATTCACCATTAAATATTGTATTTATCTTTACATTGTCATGTCGTTGCATGACGTTCCGCACATGAATGAGTACAATGTCTCTCGCATCTTTGAGAAATTGACGTGGGTCGATGTGTTTGGAATTTATCACCACACCGGTCAGTATACGACTTTCAAAAGCTGTATCTATCTCGCGCCATCTGAGTCCTGTCTCACTCGCACTGTATCCGGCACCCACATGCACGAAACGTTGACGTACCGAGTCTTTCAGACCTTCGAGTCGTGCGATACAAGCAATCAACGACTGTTTGAGACCGATCGATAATCGTGGCCGTTTAATTCGGCTTTGTTCTTCCAACGATTCGATAAACTCGTCGCATCGTTGCTCCCACGCGGTAAATTCTTCCCACGAATTTAAAAGGGCAGATTGCTCCAACAACTCTTGCTCCATATTATTGCACGATCTTACTCATGACTTCCAATTCTCGACTACTGAGCGTATCCCCCCAGATTCGTCAATTTATATTTTACTAATGATGCATCGTTTCCTAGCATATTTAATTTCATCTCAGCAGCCGTACATCGGCGCTATTTGCAAAATTTGCAGTTTTGCACGTGTTCGATGAAATCATCGCGAGACACGTCTTGAAAACGATATCGCGCCATTGACTTTCGGTGATTTGATCTGTATCAATGCAGCAGCCGTACATTGACTTATGCGAAATTGCAAAATTTGCAGTTTTGCATGTGTTCGATGAAATCATCGCGAGACACGTCTTGAAAACGATATCGCGCCATTGACTTTCGGTGATTTGATCTATATCAATGCAGCAGCCGTACATTGACTTATGCGAAATTGCAAAATTTGCAGTTTTGCACGTGTTCGATGAAATTATCGCGAGACACGTATGTTCTTGAACACAATAACGTGACTTTCGGTGATTTGATCTGTATCAATGCAGCAGCCGTACATCGACCAGAAAAATGCAAAATTTGCAGTTTTTGCACGTGTTCGATGAAATCATCGCGAGACATGTTCTTGAAAAAATCATATTTGATGCTATTGCCCGAAGAGGTGATCTCATCACGTTCTAGACAACGATATCACATTTATGTGGATTGTGGTGGTGGTCACCATGCAGCAGCCGTACATTGGCGCTATTTGCAAGATTCGCATTTTTGTGTACGTATAAATGGTCTACGAGGATTCTAGCGCGCAGTCGAGAGTTTGAAACGGCATTGACACTGTGTGAAAAATATGGACAACGCGGGAACAGACAAACGTTATTGCTCGTCGATTGTGCATAATCTTCGTGGCAGAGAGGTCGGTTTTCGAAACGTGCTCACTCGCACTAACAAGTGGTGCCCAACACATCACGCGTTGCAAAGATATCACATTATTGATACAAGTCTACCGACTCCGATTTGGCCTAATAACTTTCACATTATCATGTGTCGTGGCAGAATTAACGATTATTATGTATCGCGATGCAAGCCTGGAGATGATGAGTACGGCGATGATATATATGATGGTCATCGAGATGAATACTTATCTGAACGACTCATCTCACTACGCTCACGAATGTACTGTTTAGCAGGACATCATTGGCAGGACTATTATCATTATGAAGATGACCTTTGTGAGTTTATCCCTGAAACGCAAATAGCAATCCGCTACATGGAGTGGTGTCCTAAGCATCGTATCAGGGAGCCCAATTGGATTTGGGGAACATATATTTCGACAGAGGATGATGAGGAGGATGATTTATTTATTCCTACACGCGACCGGTTATGGTGTGACAGGTAGGTTAGTAAAATGTAACGTAGAGTTATTTTTAATATTTTTTTCTTTCTGTTTAGTACCCCTATGCCCCATTAGATAATCGTGGCCGTTTAATTCGGCTTTGTTCTTCCAACGATTCGATAAACTCGTCGCATCGTTGCTCCCACGCGGTAAATTCTTCCCACGAATTTAAAAGGGCAGATTGCTCCAACAACTCTTGCTCCATATTATTGCACGATCTTACTCATGACTTCCAATTCTCGACTACTGAGCGTATCCCCCCAGATTCGTCAATTTATATTTTACTAATGATGCATCGTTTCCTAGCATATTTCGTATTACCATAGATGGTAATGGGTGCGGATCTGCAGTTGAAATGGTATGCTCGCAGCAGCAGCCGTACATTGGCGCTATTTGCCAGATTCAATTATTGATTGTGAACTGTTGCTGCAGATAATATTATACATGGTGCATTATATGAGAAATAAATGTATATTAAAATGCATATCACTGTATCTAAAATTATCTTTCCTTCTGTCTACCGTTCCCTTGTCCACCGTCAGCGGTTTAGAATTACATAGCTGTAACTCTAGATAAGAATGCGCGTGCCGCATTCGTCGCGCGATCATTAAACGTTTTCTCACATTTGTCTCGTATAAATTGTTAAATATTCTTCCTCTTATTTCCAATAAATAAATCACTTAAAATAATATAAAAATAATCTAACTCTAATGGGTGACGGGAGCGAGAAGACGAGCCCGAACGAGAAAACGTACGCGGTCGTGAGCGAGAACGCGCGAGGGAAAGAGAACGCAAACGAGAAGACGCGCGCGAACGGGGAAGACGTACGCAATCGTGAACGAGAACGAGAAAACGCACGTGTTCGATGAAATTATCGCGAGACACGTATGTTCTTGAAAACAATAACATGCCATTGACTTATGCGAAATTGCAAAATTTGCAGTTTTGCACGTGTTCGATGAAATCATCGCGAGACACGTCTTGAAAAAACAATATTTGATGCTATTGCCCGATGAGGTGATCTCATCACGTTCTAGACAACGATTTGACATTTATGTGGATTGTGGTGGTGGTCACCATGCAGCAGCCGTACATTGGCGCTATTTGCATGATTCGCATTTTTGTGTACGTATAAATGGTCTGCGAGGATTGTAGCGCGCAGTCGAGAGTTACTCGCGCAGTTGAGAATTGATATATCTGTAAAAAGAGAGTATGGGAACGGACGGACGCTATTGCTCGTCGATGGTGCGTTTGCTTCGTGACAGAGAGGCCGGTTTTCGAAACGTGCTTACTGGCAATAAAACACAGTGTCCCACGCATTCTGTATGGCATTTCGCTAGAATTGAACATGATTGGGATTTTCTGGACTCATACGTTAAAACATGTTGGTGTATGGTTCGTGGCAGTGTTCGTAAAGTTTATAATGAAAGATTAACACATGGGATTATCTGGAGAGATCTGCCTATTGGAAACGACTACTGTTTACAGTGTGGAGGGGGGTGCCAAATAGAAAGAGGTCCGCCAATGTTTGTATCCCATTCGATCTGGAGTTATTACCTACGCCACATCGATCATGAACTACTACGTTCCGATTCAAGATGAACCGTGCGAGAAACAGCACAATGAGTAAGTACCGCTAATTTTCGTATATACATGTAAAAAAAGCTTTTATTATATATATATATATATATATATATATATATATATATTTGTATTTTTTCAGTTTTGATAAACCCCGCCACGCGCCACGTATTTTGGGAAGGAGATTTGTCCTGACATCGACAGCATATAAATTTTTGGATGTTGGAATCAGCGCGGGACCTATGTCCTCTGTAGACATACTTATTGGCGATAACCGAGGCAATCGGATAATTCTGCCTCATGCAACGTGGACGGCTCTCATTGAAAAACGTGCAGATATACAGCGACTCGTGCAGTCATCGGCGCCATCATCGCTTGCGTTTCGAGATCTGGAGCTCGTTAAAATATGCGACGCAGACATTGTAAAATTGACGTCGTGCGATACCAGCTTATACATGAAACCGTCAACCGTACTCTTCCTGTTCGAACTAGAACATTGCGTCGAGAATGTGTATTTTCAACTATGCCAAAATGTTCATGGCGTAAGTGAAAAATTTAAACAATTTGTAAGCATTTTACGCCAAAATTGTATCATCGATAAATGTAATGCAGTTAGAATCTTGCGTGAATTTTACAATAAAAATTCAATTATTGATTGTGAATTATTAGTCTACGCTTTAGATACTATTATGTATAATGCGCTACATGATAAATAAATGCATATAATATGATAAAAAGTTTAAACAATTTTTCCTTTTCATTTTCCGTTTATCCCATTCCCTGTCATTAGAATTAAGCTGTCTTCGTCTACTTAAATGTAATATTAGAAATTAAATATCGCAAAAATCTAAACGATTAAATATTGTTTGCGAAGAAAAGATATGCGAACGGGGGCCGGGAACGCGAACGGGGGAGATAACGCGAACGGGGGCCGGGAGCGACCGCGCGCGAACGGGGGCCGGGAACGTGAGCGGGACCGCGCGCGAACGGGGGCCGGGAACGCGAGCGGGTGACGTCACGCGGACCGCCGCGGCCGTTGCACGCGGTCGCCCCTCACCCCGCGGCGCCGGAAAACGCGGTCCCCGCCCCCGCGACGCATAAAAACGCGTACCCCGCCCCCGCGACGCACGAAAACGCGGTCCCCGCCCCCGCGACGCATAAAAACGCGTACCCCGCCCCCGCGACGCATAAAAACGCGTACCCCGCCCCCGCGACGCACGAAAACGCGGTACCCCCCTCCCCCGTCCCCGCGACGCACGAAAACGCGGTACCCCCCCTCCCCCGCCCCCGCGACGCATGAAAACGCGGTACCCCCCCTCCCCCGCCTCCGCAACGCATGAAAACGCGGTACCCCCCCTCCCCCTCCCCCGCGGTATCCCCCCCCCGCGGTATCCCCCTCCCCCTCCCCCCCGCGGTACTCCCCTCCCCCCGCGGTATCCCCCCTCCCCCTCCCCCCCGCGGTATCCCCCCTTCCCCCCGTGAAATCTGATACCCTTGTGTAATCTGACACCGCCGCGGTGGGTTAGAACCGGCCTAGCTTACCTACTAAAATCAACTCGTAAATACTAGGTGTGCCGGCGTATCGTACATCACGGATATGAATGTTATCCGCTTTGTCCACGTCAAAACGTTTATTACCGAGCATCAATTCATTCTTGCCGAGATAAACACCGTACACGGTGTCTATCGTTGAATCGGCGCCCAAAACGTCTGCGATGTACAATCGGCTCAGTGGACCCAACTGATTTTCTAACGTTTCTACAAAAAATTCTCGACCCTCCGACGTTTTGAACGACCGTCTCGATCGAGTCATCCGTGGTTTCGAAAACATCCACGTCTTCGAGGAATTCGGGACTTGTACGTTGCACGGTTCGCGTCGGCGTAGAAGTTATCGGTGTAGAGGTTATCGGTAGTACTTTCGAGCGTTTCGATTGATTAGATTTACGCGGTGTCGACGATGACAGATCCGACCAGGAGTCTAATCGTTCCCTCTTTTTCTTCGGTGTAGCAGCTTCCTCCTCCTCCTCCTCCTCCTCCCCGCGCTGTCGAATTGATTGCGTTTTGATTTTTGCGTCAGCGACGCTCTCCGTCGCTCCTCTTTCTTCACCGCGATCGAGCTCGAGTTGTCGACGATCTTTTTCAGCGGCCCGATGAGAGGTCTGAAGTGTGTGTCCAACTCAATGTCCTTCTCGATCTTATCGGTCTTCAAAGCGCAAAGTTTTTTGCGAATCAAATCACTCGTTTTCGCGATATCTTTCACGATCTTCTCGCGTTTGCGAATATTCACCCTCCCGTCGATCGCAGCCATCGCGTGAGAAAAAAACAAAGCAGAGTGTCGATCTTCTCTTTCTGTAACGCTAACGTTTCACCTTCGACGACGTATCGGGGACGACTGACCGCTTTTGCGGTATCGCGAACACGTTAAATCCTTTTCGGCCGTTCGAAAGCGCGCTATCCTTGTCTATCACTACGAATCCGTACTTGCATTACCAACAATCGTGGCACAACGAGCAAAATTCATTGTACGACATGTCAGTATTCACGTGATCGTTGTACACGTGTTTCAAATTAGTGCCATCCTGCCTGAACAGGATCAGCAGATTCACGTTGTCGCGTATCAGATGTTTAGGTATTCTCGCGTACGTCTGACAGAGATAAAAGCAGTCGACGCTCGAGTGCCTGCCCATCGAGAAATACTCTCTCACGGTGTCTTGCTTATCGCACGCCACGTCGTCGAAGACGAAGATCGAGTTTGGACACGTGTCGCTCGGTGGAATGACGTCACTGTTATTGGAGAAGGTGTAGTAGCCGATTTCGTCGATCGATGTCAGTAAATTCTCCAGATATCGGTATTTCGGTTGTTGCAGCGATTTCGAGTACACGTAGGGTCAGTGCACCATTTGTGGCCATTTTAAGGATTTTTGACGGAATAAATGCGTTTTAATTAAATTCTTTTTGTTATGTAACGCTTTTAACTACTTTAATATATTCTTAAGAATCTTTTAGATAAAAAACTTAAGATCAGCAAACAAATAAACTTAAATAAATGTTTCAAAAATAAAAATAATATCATAAGTTCCAATTTCACCGTTTTTGGCCACCAAAACACCAGTTTTCGCCACAATAAGTACTAGTTTTGGCCACATAATGAAACTAATAACAAATTCGAGCGCTTGCACTAGTGCACACTGTGTGCGCACTAAGGCTTGTTTATAATCTATTCTTATATTTAAAGTCGCTTAAATACACATTTAAAAACTTTTTAGCCAATAAAACAATCTGTAATATCTATATAGATGCTGTACAAATCATTTTATAGACTAAGAAGTATTTAAGATGATCTGTAAATATAATAATTGATTAAGAACAAGCCTTAGTGCGCACTCAGTGTGCACTAATGCAAGTGCCTGAATTCGCTATAAGGTTAATTTCTAATTAAACAATTAATAAATAGGTATATATAATAAAAATTATGATTTATTTTTACTGTTAATATTTATTTTTAATAAAATATTATATATATAGCATATCATACATAACTTCTATCAACTAATATCGAGAATTTAAAAAATTTATGTATTTTATGAAGGTTTATACGTCATCAATAGTAACTTAACTTTTTTTAATTAGAATTGTAAATCAGATATTAAATAAAATTGTAAAATAAAATAAAAAATAAAATAATAAAATAAAATACCAAATAAAATTGTAAAATAAAAATATCAAAAAATTAACATTGTATAATTCATCTATTAGAGTTTTTACTTCTAAGACTTTCTCTTGTTTTATTAGCAGTTTGTAATTTTTTAGCAATCATTTCATCCTTCCTTCTTTCCTTCTCTTGTTGTTTTTTCTTTTTCTCTATTGCTCTTTTCTTTTTTTTCTGCTTTTATTCTTAAATTTTCTTCTCGTTTTATCGCTAATTAGCTGTTTTCTTTTTCTGTCTTCAACTGTCTCTAGCAATAATCGCTTTTTATCCTCTTCTTGTTTTTTAAACTGTAACCAGCGATCACTTGTAATCACTGAAGGTAATTGTATCTTATTTATATTTTTCTTTTTTGATGACTTTTTTACTTCAGGATAAACTAAAAGGTTTTTCAAAGTTTCTTCTCTGCTGTTTGAGATTACTGATATTTGCGTTGTAACAATGCGCCCCGTAACGGCATTGTTCCCGGCCGAAATCCGCCGCATACCGCCCGGCCGAACATCCGCCGGGTGCAGAAAGGCACGGCGTGCCATTATCTTAGATAATTAGGAAACGCGTGCGAAGAAGTCCTCGCGAGGGACTTACCGCGGCAACCGAAGCACCGAGCAAGGCCGAGGCCGCCCGAAGATCGCCGAACGTAAGCGCCGCGCCGCGCGCCGTAACCACGGCCGCCCCACCGCTCCGCCGCGACGCTCGCGCCCGTATCCCCGCCACCGATTACGAAGCGTCGCCACGGGTATATAAGCGAGCAACATTTATTAAATGTTGCTATTTCCACCGTGAGCCAGCACACCGATCATCCGCTGTTCTCGGTTTCCGAATCCCGCAGATAAGTCCAGGGGTAAGAGAGTCTCTGCCTCCGTTTGAAGTATATCTCGACGGCTTATCATCCCGACCGCTCCTCGCCTCGCCGCCACGTCTAAGTCCAGAGGTTCTCTGGACTTGTTGAGAGTCTCAACCGTCCGACAAGGCATTCCACCCGCTGTACCGTCGCAAACCAGGATCGGGAAACCGCCCTGTCCTCGCCAAGAGTCTCGGCCGCACGGTACCGCTCTCCCTTCGACAAAATCCAGGCGATCCAGCCCAGGGGGGTCCCCTGGGCTCGCTGAGCGTCTCAGCCGCCCGACACCGTCGATTCGAATCGCGTTACCGCCAACGCACCGCGCATCACACACGCCGCGATCCACCCGCGTACGAAACCGTAGCGCGCGTAAATTTGTAACATCCGCGTTCGTAATACGCGACCGCCGCACCGCGAGCCGTTGCAATAGCCGCGTACGTAATCTCAGCGCGCGCACGGGGACTTGTAATCACCGCGCATGTAATCTCAGCGGAAACAGTCTGTAATAACGACGTGTAAAATAGCACCGAACAATAAAGTTGTTACGTTGAATCGTTAAACCACGCCTTGTGTCTTCCTCCGCGCCTACTCCGAACCCTGACCAGCCGCGAGCTAGATCCGCGCGTCGGAAGTTAGGTTGTTTTAGCGTTGTATAAATTTCCTAAACATTATTAGTTAAATCATTGTTTATACAATTCTCATGCGGTTCATGGATTTCAGTTGCAAATTATAAACAATAAAAATATAATATAAGGCATATTTAATTTTTACCTAATTTGTCCTCCAGACATGATATACAACAACCTCGATCAATATATAACATCGGTGTATAAGTATTTCAAATACTTATACGTACGTCGTATAGGCATTAGGTATACCTACACGAATATTAACAATACACTGGATGATTTGGCTACAACTAGAACACTGCAATAGCCAGTTATGGCCATCCCATGGCCAAAACTGGAGAATTATATTAATACATGATCTAGTTTTCGACACCCATTATTATTTTTTAAATAGAAGTCAAACACGTGGTTATGCATTTCGAGGTCAATTTTTAGACTTTCCGCAAGCCAATTACACAAACATTACTCACAATTATATCTTTTACACAATTATTATAACGTTTAACTTATCTCGTATTCTTAACGTTTTCCACAAGAAAATGCAACAGTTCACACACTTCGGTTATAAACCGTAGTTTTGTCATAAAACAAGTTCTCTACTCTGCATCGGCGGGTAGCTTGACCAACACAAATATCGTATAAACAAAATCCTTCAATTCACGTAGCGCGAACATGAATCGTTAACTAAATAATTCGAAAGATTCGTCGAAGTGGCCACAAATGGAGCAGTGGCCATAAATGGTGCACCGACCCTACACGGTCTCGAAACGTACACCGTGCGGACTTTCCAGCAAACTTATCAGAACGTTGGTTTTACCGCAATTCGAGGGACCGCAAATGATCGCGCGTATAGTAATCGGCAGCATCGTACCGTGTCTGCACCTCTCTGCATTGCCCTCCATCGACCGTGATCTGTCGTCGCAATTCGTCACGCGAATCGCCAACGGTTGTCGCTTAAATCTTATTTCTTTTTTTCTCGCACTTTGTACGACTGAATCGAACTTTCTCGTTCGAACGTCTATTTATAGATGCGCGGCACCGCGAATCGCTCAGTCGCAAAGATGTTCGTCCTGCTGTCGAGACCTTCGGACATTCGCGATTTTAGCGCCAAATGTCAATGAAATTAAAAACTGGTAGAGGTCTGTTTAATCGCGCAATAAGTGCACTTCCGATCGAATTGCACATTCCCGGCTATCAGTGTTGCGGTCCGGGTACTCGTCTGCTAGAATGATTGGCTAGAGGTGATCCGGGTGTAAATCCATTGGACGCGGCGTGTCGCGAGCACGACATAGCCTATTCGCGTGACAAAGGCCTCACCGAGAGACACGTGGCGGACAAGATACTCGCCGAGAGAGCGTTAGGACGCGTCATCGCGAGAGATTCGGCTCTCAGAGAGAGGGCTGCCGATGCAGCCGTCTGGGCGGCCATGAAGGCTAAGACGAAGCTCAGAATGGGTTTGAAAACACGAAAACGGAAAACACGAACGAGGAAAAGGTCGACGAAGAAACGAATACTTCCGACAGCAAAACGAGGTGGCGTATTGCCGATTCTACTGTTGTTGGGAGTTCTCGGTTCTCTGGCCGGCGGAGCGCGGCGGAATTACAACGGCGATGAACGCTATCAAAGTCGCGCGACGTCAGCTGGAAGAGAACGCAACGTCACAATCGCGCCATGGAAGGTCGCGGACATTATCTCGCTCCGTACAAATATGGACAAAGACTGTATCTCGGCCCGCACAAACGCGGGCAAGGAGTGGCGCTGAAGATTAAAAAAAAAAACGTCAAAAAGACGTTAAATATGCCGGCCGGGTATTACGACTAACGTACAATTGAGTCGACTGGCAAGGCGAATGCGCGTACCGTTCTTCAGAGGTGTTTTCATGCGTGATTCGTTACCAATCGTCGACGGTGTACGTCGAAACGAGAGCGGTATCGTGAATTTGGACGATGCATCGGGCCCCGGTACTCATTGGGTACGCCAAGAGGGGAGATCGAGTCGTATATTTCGACAGTTTCGGCAATCTTTGACCATCGAAAGAACTGGTGCGATATTTCGGACCGAGCGTGACAAAGATTGAGTACAATCGCACGTCTTATCAGCGATACGATCAGAGCATCTGTGGACAATTGTGCTTGCAATTTCTCCGGACGATCGACGACGATCGGCGCTGATTTAAAACTTGACGACGCGCCGTGTGGAGACTCAGTGTTTGTCGAACAGCTTCCGTCGACATGTCTATAACGTTCACGCTGACCGGGAAGAGCAGCATCCTCGCGGAGCACTATTTTCCTGCCGTGGATCTGAGCGACGGTGACTACGAGCTCGGTCTAACGTGTTTTGAGACTTATCACACGATTCCGAACGTGAATTCTTCAAATAATAAATTTTATTTCGACGAGGATGACACGGAAATTACGATTCCCGAGGGATCGTACGAGATACGGGCCATACACGAGTTTTTGGAACGTAAAATTTCACGGAAACGTCCGCGACGCGTGGTTCATTCCAACGACGATCGTACGTCGGTCGCGAATATCGCGCGAGAGGAGACCGTTCGCGCGAACGGCTACGAAGACGAGGCCGCGGAATATCCGATAGTGCTCCGCGCAAATTACAATACGATGAAGAGCGAGATCAAGTGCGCTTTCAGAGTGAACTTCAACAAACCGAACAACGTCGGATCGCTGCTGGGATTCTCGTCGACGCGTATATTGCAGCCGGGACAGTGGCACGAATCGGACGCACCGATTAATATTATCAACGTAAACATTATCCGCGTGGAGTGTAACGTGACCGCGGGTGCGTACAGCAAACGTGTTCATACGATACACGAGTTTTCACCGAGCGTACCACCGGGATATAAGATATCGGAAACGCCTGCGCAGATCATTTACCTGCCGATCATCGCGCGGAGCGTTACGAATCTAACGATCTACGCGTCGCTGATCAAGACGGACGATTGCTCGATCTTCGCGGAGAAGAGATCACCGTCAGATTGCACGTACGACGGCGAGAGCGATAACGCACCAGTGTACGCGTGAGCGTGAGTGTGCGCGCGACATATGAGATGCTAGTGTTGAACGACTCGGAGCACGCGACAGATAACAACAGTAATATCTTTACGGCTGCGCCGATTGACGATATCGTCAAGTCGACATTCGGTGGCGTGAAACAAGAGACGAGAAAGAAGCTCAACGCGTCGAACGTTAAGTTTTTAAAATCTCTGGGATTCGCGGTGCGAAACATCTAAACAATGACTGAAATTCTCAACATCGGAGGCGAGCCGGTCTTTGACGATCGCATCGTCAAGATCGAGACTCACACGTACAACCCGTACGCCAACACAACGTTTGACTATAGCGACGAGATACAAATACCTATACAACAGTAGGATCTGTATACGTTGCCGTGCGAAAGTTTTCTCTACGTCGAAGGCACATTGACAATGACCAGAGCAGCCGGTCAAGCCGATAACGTGGTACTGGGGACTAATTGCGTCGCGTTCATGTTCGACGAGATTCGATACGAGCTCGACGGTATGGAGATTGATCGCTGCAGAAACGTAGGAATAACCAGCACGCTCAAGAACTGCGTTACCGTATCGTCCGACAGAAGCGTGATCCTGAGAAACGCTGGCTGGGATCCACAGAATAACGCAAACGGATATTTCAATTTTTGCGTACCGCTCAACTTGTTACTGGGATTTTGCGAGGATTACAAACGCGTGGTGATCAACGCTCGTCACGAATTGATCTTGATACAATCGCGCAACGACAACAATTCCCTGGTGGGAAGTCTCGCGTTGGAGCCCACCATCAAAATACTCAAGATACAATGGCGAATGCCTTACGTGGTATTGAACGAGATCAACAAGCTGTCGATGCTGCGCGCCTTAGAAGACGGATGATATCTAAGTATGGGTTTCCGTTCGTGGGATCTGTACGAGTATCCCCTGTTGCAGAACACGACCAAGCACTCGTGGGCCATCAAGACCGCGACTTAGCTCGAGAAACCGCGATACGTCGTCTTCGCTCTGCAGACGGGTCGGAAGAACGTCATGTCCGCCGACATAAGCCGATTCGACGACTGCAACTTAACCAACGTAAAACTCTACCTAAACTCGGAAGTTTATCCGTACGACGACTTGAATTTGGACTTTGATAAACACCGATGGGCGATTCTGTACGATATGTACGCGCGT
Source organism: Temnothorax unifasciatus (assembly GCA_030770225.1). Taxonomy (NCBI): domain Eukaryota; kingdom Metazoa; phylum Arthropoda; class Insecta; order Hymenoptera; family Formicidae; genus Temnothorax; species Temnothorax unifasciatus. The sequence goes on along the minus strand of JASTWK010000701.1, from coordinate 30,503 downwards.
TTCTGCAAGGGCTACTACGGATACGAATATCTCGAGCCGAGTCTCACCGTTTCGACTTTTCTGCGTAATGGCCCGTTTGTGATCATCGATTGCTCTCGCCAAAACGAATCCGCAAAAACCGCCACCGTGGATGTCAGAATAAAATTCGACTGCATGGAGAACGTACCGCCGAATACCTCCGCGTACTGTCTCATCATACACGACCGCGTGATTGAGTACAACCCGTTGACGAACGTGGTGCGCAAAATAGTCTGAATGTTTGCGGCAACGTCGACTCTCCGATACAATTATTTAGAGGGGGGAGGGGGAGGGGGAGTATAAAATCAGAGTGTCGCGAGACGGTTTGCAGAGTTGCGCGTTATTCCTCTCGATTGACGCATCGACGAGAGAGAGAGATAAAGAAATCTCGTGTCCGTACCAACGTTCGTGGACCTGCAAGGATTCCTCGTCGGGATGAAATTTGTCGTGAAAGAAGTGGCGGTGCTGAGAAAAGGTTGCGTTCTGTCGCATCACATTTTTAAGTACCCCATGCCGTGGAATCTCCTCACAAAATCCGACAAATCGTGCGCTACCTGGTTGATCGCGAATCACCATGGATTATGATGGGAAGACGGAAACGTGCCGTACAGCACGGTGAAACGCCTGATTACATCGGCCGTGCTTGGTGTAGAAGAAGAAGATCATGAAGAGGATGATGATGACGACGAGATGCCGACTCTCGTGTACGTCAAGAGATGTCAGAAACGAGAATGGCTGGTGGATCTGCTGGAGAATTATGCGAGAAAAAACCTAATCGTCGAGACTCTGGATGCGCATTACGAAGATATCGAATCTTTGACTAAACTAGATGACACCAATACTATGCGATGCGGAAAACACGTCAAGAATTGCACGTTACAAAATGTAATAAAATTATTTAACTAGTGATCGGGCGCTACCCCAACGTCCAATGAAATACATTTTTAACGTGTAACAATAATCGCCGGAATTAAAAAATAAATTATATATCTTTTTATAACGTTTGTAACAATGCGCCCCGAAAACGCATCATTCCCGGCGAGCATCAGCCGGATGCCGCCCGGCCGACCATCCGTCGGGCGAGACAAGGCACGGTGTGCCCTTTTTTAAATACCGAATTTCGCGTACAAGTCCGCGAACGGACTTACCGCGGCAACCGACTCGGAGCGCCGAGCGGTGCCGAAAACGGCCGAGCGCGGCCGAGCGCCGCCGAACGCAATCGCGGCGTCGGGACGCCGTAACTCCCGACCGACCCGCCGCTCCATCCTGGCGCTCGCGATTGCCCCATCGCGCATACCCCCGCCACGCCGACATCGCGCCACGGGTATAAAAGGCGCCGAATTGTTTAAACATTTAGATTCCGCCGTGAGCCAGCAAACCGACCCGACCAGTTCTCCGCTGCTCATGGATCCCGCAATCCTACCAATTCGAACAATCAGGAGGTAGAGAGTTTTCTCTGGCTCTGCCAAGTGACGTATCTAGGCGATTGATTCGATCTTCAACCCGCGAACCTGTGACACCGGAGTGAACCAGGGTAAGAGAGCTCTTCTCTTACTCGCCAAGGATCTTGGCCACCCGGTGCCGCCTCCCGCCTCCACATATCGATGCGACAGGATATAAAGAGTTATCTGCATATCCGCCAAGGCTCTTGGCCGCTCGATTCCACGCGCCCCGCGCCGCGCGCGATCCCCGGCATATTGCCGGTATCCGCGACCGTTGTACATACCGCCGATGCTTGCGCCCCGCGATCTCTGTACGTGCATTTGACACTCGAACTCCGCAACCCTTGTACATACCGCCGATACGCGGACCCGCGTTCTTATATCACCGATACCCGCGCCTCGCGATCGCTCTGTACATACCGCGACTCCGCGACCTTTGTACATATCTCCGATACTCCGCGACCTTGCTGTATATCATACCGCTTCGATATTCACGTTGATCTCCGCGATCACACCGATGTATTGCGAATTAACTTAATCGAATAAACGTTGTTACGTTTCCTCTTTTAACCGAGTCTTGTGTCTTCCTTCGCGCCTACTCCGAACTCTGACCAGCCGCGAGCTAGATCCGCGCTTCGGAAACTAGGTTGTTTTACGTTTTATTTCTTACTCCCCCTCCCCTCCCCCATCATCACCGTTAGAGTAGGCTTCACTTCCCCCTTTTCCTAGAAAAAAATTTGTTTACGACGAACATGTTCCGACAGGTTCGACGCGCTATCGGGTCGATCATTGTCCCGATGACGTCATTTTTTTCCTTTGTTTTTTACATACTGCGTAGATAGATTGTTTAGCGAATTTGTTTAGTCTACGCGATAACCACCCCCTTTTTCCTAGAAAAAATTTGTTTACGGAACATGTCCCGACAGGTTCGATTATAAACATTAATTCCCCCTCCCGCTTTCCCCCACCACATCATTACTTTTGGAATGTCGGTGTTGCCGCGTATACTCGATTAATTTTACATGATCAGTCTTGTCGCGATCGCTTGTACTGACGGTCACAACTTCTCAGAGCCGAGAGAAAAAATGTTCTCTTTTGAAGGAAGCGCAAGCAGCAGCAGCAACAGCAACAATGGTGGAAAACGCGTGAATGTTGTGAATTATTACGTGCCGATTCACGACGTTGAAACTCAGTCGTGCGAGAACAGATGTAACAGGTAAGTTTCTTTTAAGAAATAAAAAACATATAGAGCCTCCCCCAGTTTTTATATCTTTGCAAATTGTAATACTTACGAAAGGAAAAAAACTAATTTTATTTCTTTTATACAGCATTTCGTTGGAGCGTCGCGCGATTCGCATACTCGGCAGACGATACGCGTTGACAGCTACGGGATACAAATTCCTCGAAATTGGCATCAACGTGGGCCCACCGAGTTACGTGGAGATCGCCGTTGGAGATCATCGAGGAAAGGAACTGCTGTTATCTCTCGAAACGTGGAAGGCACTCCACGAGCAACGACGAAACATTCAAAATTTCCTTTGCAATGACTACATCAAAGATATCCACAGTATTATTAACGTTGGATCGCTAACGGTGAGAGTTTGTACGTCGGTTAATAACGTCAAACTCATACGTCTCGAATATGTAAACGTATGCTTGATGTTGACCGAATCGACGTTGCGTCGTACGTTCGATTTCGATCGGTGCATCGATGCAAGATTCGTTCGATTGATCAGAATACTTGCGGCAGTCGACCCAAAGTTTGTGCAGTTCTCCGATATCGCGTCCACTGTGATGAATCCCAAGGAAGCGTCGAATGTAATATACGCTAGCGATGCGTTCAATACAAATCAGCTTATCGATTGTGAGCTCGCAGCTTTAGTTTTTAGTACGTAAGATATATTATGTAAAAAAAGAAGAGTTAAATAAACAGACTTATTTTCTTACAACTAAACGAACGATGTAATTTCTTTGCGCGCATGTCCATCCCTACCTAAATTTTATCGTCGCTTTGATCATCGTCGATGACGTCATTTTTTCCTTTGTCCCGCGTACTGCGTCGTAAAAAATAGTGCAAAATTGTTTAGTCTACGCGATAACACCCCCTTTTCCCAGAAAAAATTTGTTTACGACGAACATGTTCCGACAGGTTCGATGCGTCATCGACAAAATGTATGCTCCTGCTTAGTGCGCTATCGAGTTAGTCTTACTATTATACGCCGCCTAGCGGCGTCGTTGCGAACGTATCCCGCGGCGCGAACGCGGACCCCCCTGCGCGGACCCGCGGACCCGCGGCGCGACCGCGGACCCCCCCCCCTCGCCGACCCGCGGCGCGACCGCGACCGCGAACGCGGGTGAGTCATCCCGGTGAGTCATTCCGGTGAGTCATCCCCGGTGAGTCATCCCCCGGTGAGTCATACCCCGGTGAGTCATCCCGGTGAGTCATCCCCGGTGAGTCATCCCGGTGAGTCATCCCCGGTGAGTCAAACACTTGGTATGTCAAGGTCACCCCCTTCCCCATTCCCCTTGTAATCCGATATCCTTGAAATCCGATACCCCGCCCCCTTCCCCTCCCCTTTACCCCCCCCGCGAAATCCTATACCCTTGTGTAACCCGATACCCCCTTCCCCTCTTCCCCTCACCCCCCGCGAAATCCGATACCCCCCTTCCCTCACCCCCCTTGGAGCTCCCTAGTTAGAACTTCCCTATATACACTACTAAGGTTCGTGATTCGACAGGATGGCGGTCAGATCTCCTCAATAACGGATCAAGCAAAGTGAAATTCTCACGCAGATAAGAAAGAGAGCGCATGTGAAGCATACGAAACATTTGGCAGCCAAGAAAGTATAGTCTTCTATTCTCAACTGATAGCCAACCCAACTGGCGTCTAAACGGAGTAATATGCTCGTCGCGCTTAAGATCAAAGATAAAGCGGATGCAACAGTTGACAAGTCGCTGTAATATGGTATTCAACTCACCACTCAAGCCATGATAGACTAGGCAGCAATAGTCAATGTGAGGAATGATTAAAGTCAATACCAGCCTTATTCTCAATCGAGTGGAAAGAGAATTTTTGTTAAACTTAAGCTTATATAGTGCATAATGAACTTTTTGAGAGACATGTAAAATATGTTTCCTCCAAGATAAATTAGACGTGAAAATTACACCCAAATTCCTTGCTTCACTAACGAAGGGTAAAGGCGTTTGGTTCACGATAACGGGTGGTAAACACTGAAGGTCAATATCATTGACATAAGACTGGCTACCGAATATAAGTACTTTTGACTTTGCAGGATTAAGCTTAAGGCCATTTAAGTTAGCATAGTTGAAGATAGCATTCGCATCTCTAGAAATTAGCTCAAGACTATGGAGGATATCTGCTCTAGCACATTGGAGATATATTTGTATATCATCCGCAAATAACATGTGATAGACAAAAGATAGGCATCCACCAATATCATTGATATAGAAAGCAAACAATAGTGGGCCAAGTACTGAACCCTGAGGGACACCCGTCGACGTGAAAAGCCATTCAAAGAAGTTACCCTCGTCATCGAATACAGCTTGAGAACGGCCCGCAAGGTAAGAGAAAATCCACTGAAGAACCGCGTCAGAAAACCGAGTTCCCTCAGTTTGATGAGAAGACGCAAATGTGGAACGGTGTCAAACGCCTTGCTGAAGTCGAAAAGGATCATAATCGTAATAAGTCTATCATTGATTCCCCTCTTAATGTCATCACAGACGCGCAAAAGACGTGCGGATTGCGTATTATGACCTACTCGGCATGCAGACTGTCGAGGATTCAAGAGATTATGTTCGTTTAAGTAGTCTGTGATTTGTGAGGGTACAATCCGTTCCAGGATTTTAGACATTTCAGGCAGATTAACAATTGGTCGTGTATCAGACGGAGATAATGGAGTACGAATTTTCGAGAGAGGGCGGATCAACGCACGTTTTCAAAATGAAGGAAACACGGAAGCTTCAAGTGAATGATTAAGCAGTGAAATAAGCGCTTGAGAAATAACGGGCCAGGCAATACGGAGAACATGAAGCGGAATGCCATCACAGCCAGACGCATACGAGTAAAAAGGTCCATCAGAGACAAGCTTATAAACTAAGTCAGGCTGAATAGTAGAGAAAACAAATTCTGGACGTTGAGGAGGACAAGAGACTGAAGCAATGGTAGAAACAAAGTCAGCGTATGAGCAAGGCAATAGAGTGTTAGACACAGAGACATAATATGAATTCAGTTGATCTGGTGTGAAAAAGCGGAGAAGAGAAACCGAAGTAGATTTGACAAGTCCCAGACGAGCTAGTTCTCTCCACATTTTAGCTGAGTCACTGATGTTATACTCCGGAGCATTAAACTTTACCCCAATAGAAGTTGCGATTAACCTGACCTTTAGTGAATTATGTACATAGCAGGCGACGCCCCCACCTACACGCCCCACACGATCATGACAAACAAGAAAATAGCTGTCCAAAGCCACAAGATCATCAGATACTCCTGCATGAAGCCAAGTTTCGGAGACAGAAATTACATGGTAAAAGTTGGTATTGAAGTGTAGTCGGATAAATTCTATATGTCCACGCAGAGAATTAGCATTAAACTGAGCTACACAAAAAGTAGACCCCAAAACTGAGCCACAGTGCATAGAGGAGGACAATGCCCGATCAGAATGAGCATGTCAAACGAGCTGATCGAGATCGGAATTAGAGATGATTCGAATGACAGGCTTACCATCTGAATGTCGAATATGAATGCGACCCCCCTTTACCCAGACATACCGATAGGACCTTTCCTTTGCGACACGCTTAGTTAGTTGTAGTAAATCGTGTATATCTTTATATTAGGAAGCAGCTCATCTACATAAACATTCCGATCAGAATCCCAGCAAACGCAAAAGGATTAAAAGATATTAAAATTTTTTAATACCTTTGAATCCCTTTTTTGGCGGAATTAGATGAAATTAGATGGGATTCGAAATGAGATGGTCCAATCCCATGGAATCCAAAAAAGAAATTTTCAATTCCATCCAATCCTACACGCAGAAAATTTTTCTCGAAAATATAAGTATACACGAATGAAGTAAATACCATACTAATCTTGCACAGCTAGAATATAATCATAATATGCAAAAGATTTCAAGATAGTATAGGAAAATTTAGAGAGCAAAGAATAAAACTATACGCAGTTTATCCCGAATATGGCTGATTGACAAAAAACTTATAGGCGTAGGGGTCAGCTGTCCGCCACGAGCGAACTTGAGAACGCTGTAGAAACCATGGTGGAAGTAATAAGGTGTGCTCATGCGCATGTTTCTTGCAATATCCAATCACAGAACTGACAGAAGTCCGCCATGTTTTTTTAATTTTGGTAGGAGATTCAAATTGTGTAATTATTTAGAATATGTTTAAATGTCGTTATGAAAGTAAAAAATGTAATTGTCACTTGAATCGCCATTAAATCTAATTATTTTTTAAAATTACAATAGAAAATTAAGAAATATAGAAAGAAGAAATGAATTATACGGCATGTTAATGGTGAAATAATTTCGATTCATACTGTTTGTTACATCTTGCACTAAAAGTTTGAAAAATGGTGTCGCAAAATTGTTGCATATTAAGAAATGGATTATTTATCGCTTTTCGCTAATTTTGTCACTTCTTATTCTCTGAAAAGTAGATTGTAAAATTAATTAATATAAAATGACATACCATTACAGTTTGTGAAAATATTATTTATTAAATATTATTATTTTAATTAATTGTAATGTAAATCACATCATATTACAATGAAACGAATAAAATTTAGAACATAAAATGAAAGGAACGAAACGAATGACAAGAACATATTACAAGAACATGAATTAAATTGTAATATAAATGCTATCATATTACAATGAAACGGATAACATTTAGAGCTTAAAACGAAAGTAACGAAACGATTAAAAAAGTAAAAATTTAACGCATATATAAAACGTTTACCCGTAAGTATCGAGAAACGGCAATCTGTAACATCACATATCACAGTTATAACGACTATTTTGCAACGCAAATAAATTTAAAATTTATAAACTTTTTTGTTTGCGAATATCGACAGTTTCTTATTTGTTTTTAATTTAGAACTTTCTGCGGAAGTATTTTTGTTCAGTATCCTCATTCTTATGTATGTTCGCGTCCGTACTAAACAAGACACAACTTCACTAGGAATATCTTTTTCCATCATTTGTTTTAATACTTTCTCAGTAACAGTTTTAAAAATCCAAGGGCCTTTCTGCAATGTTCCTGCTCCGTGAAATTTTTCAAATTCCACATTCATTACGTTGGCAACGTTCAGTAAAGAAGCTGAAGGAGTAATAAGTCGTCCTCTAGATATGTAGCTAATCCAATCATCCTCGGTGTTCGTGGACATTGCAGTACACGTCCCCAAAGATGGATATTTATTTCTAAATTTGAATGCTACGTATCCAGCAATGTATTTCAGTCCTTCATCTTCACAAATTGTACCATCGTTGAATTCCTCGAATTGTTGAAGTAAATCTAATTCTTCTGAGATTTGAGTGTAATTGATATCTATAACAGATTAAGGACAATGCCAAAAAGAAAGGACAAAATAAATTTAGCAATATGTAATACGTGTGAACCTGTTAACCACTCTTTTATTATGACACTTTTATATCTTTTATAATATAAAATTTTCATTTACTATATTGCAGTGAAAAACCTACATTAAGATACCTTGAGTCATTGGTTAAGAGATTTCAGAAGTGGTAACGTAATTTCTCACCTCCATAGGGAAAAATTATTGATATTTTTGACAGGTGCAGAGTATTCAAAGACGAATAATTACTTGAGTAGAAACGTATATATCTTTATTTCACGCTGAGCGTCTTACAAGCGTTAATGGCGGAGAGCGACTAACCGACACATTTTTCGCGGGAATTAATAACACGACAGCGCCACGAACAATCATGCCACTACTACAACGCCACCGCTTACATATGTACGCGCCGACTTCAAGATTATATTACTGATCGACACCCTCTTTTCACACTTCCCCTTGTTGGTCTGTAATAATAATCTGCCAAAGGTCTATAAACTGTATAAAAAATGTAGTGCGAATATACATAAGTTCGTATATAATTAAAGTTTGCAGGCAATAACTAAACGTCAAACAAAATACATGGAATGTAATTATTAATCGGCTCGAACCTATTTGATAACTAAACTATGCTTTCAAATCGCGTAAATAAACATAAAATTTGTATCTGGTTAACATTTTTCAATATAAAAACAATTCGATGTTTATATCTAGAATTGCACGCTGTTTAATCCTAACTGCTCAGCTAACAACTTAGTTTTCGGTCCATTTAAGGGTTTTGTTAATATATCCGCTACGTTATCGCTTGACTTAACATACTTCAAATCAATTTCTCCTCTCTCAACTAGCTCTCTTACAAAATGATGCCTAACATCAATGTGTTTAGAACGCTTTGAAGTTCCCTTATTTTTGGCCAATGACATAGCCCCTTGATTATCTATGTTTACGCTACATGGCTGTCCTACAAATTCATCTAGCCCCAGTTCGGTTAAAATTCCTTTTACCCATAAAACTTCTTTCAAACCATCTGCTAAACTTATATACTCAGCCTCTACCGTTGAAAGCGCTACACTTCCTTGCTTCCTAGATACCCACATAACGGCTCCTCCTGCTAATTTTATTACTAGGCCGCTGTATGACTTCCTTCCTTCAGCGTCTCCTGCCCAATCAGAATCGACGAATACCTCGATTGGCTTCCCCTGCTTTTTATATGTGAGACAGTAATCTTCTGTGTTTTGTAAATATCTAAGGATATGTTGTACACCTTTCCAATTAGCGACCGTTGGGTTATTGTTATGCTGACACTGCCTGCTTACTGGATGTGACAGGTCCGGTCTGGTGTTATTCGCTAAGTATAACAAACTGCCTGTTGCTCGTCGATAGATCTTCTCTGGAAAAGGCGTCTTACAACTTGATTCATCATCTTCAGGCTTAATTTCCAATGGTGTTGATAATCCGCGACATTGGTCCATCCTAAATTCCTTCAGTAAGTCAACAGAGTAACTTCTTTGATCCAACGTTACGGTATCGTCTTCTGGCCTGTTAACTCTCATTGACAGTAGATGAGATATCTTACCAAGTGATTTTATACTCATTCTTTTCTCCATATAATTTCTTAGTGCATTAATTTTTTCTTGCTTACCCCATACCGGAATGTCATCAACATAAGTTCCTACTACCAAGTCTCCTTCCGGGTCGTAGTAAATGCATGGGTCACTCACCGATTGCACCAAGCCATAACTCTTCAAGTGGCTGTCTAGATGATTGTTCCAATCCCTTCCAGCTTGATGTAGACCATACAAACTCTTGGTTAATAAGCAGACGTACTCATCCGCATTCTCTTCTTCAAAGAATTCTGGTTGCTCCATGTATACCTCATCTTGTAGTGGACTATGAAGATAAGCTGTAGTGACATCCCAGTGCTCCTGCTGCCATCCCTTCTCTACCGACACGGCAATCATCAATCTAATAGACTCTTTCCTAACAACAGGGCTGTACGTCTCGTTATAGTCAGTTCCTGGTATTTGACCATATCCTTGCGCCACAAGTCTCGCCTTATGTCGTTCGATTTTTCCATCTTCATTTTTCTTTAATTTGAACACCCATTTTGATCCAATAACATTTTTGTTCTGTGGTCTTCTTACAATTCTCCAGCATTTGTTCTTCTTCATACTTTCTATTTCCTTTTCCATAGCTTCTCTCCATTTGTTTGAATCTGGACGAGATATGGCTTCTTCCACATTTTTCGGTTCATCTTGCAGTATACAGCTTACAGTATGGCAACTGCCACATTCTTTCTTCTTCCTGTTTCTTTTCGATCTTCTTAGACCTGCTTCTGCTTCTTCCTCTTCATTCTCTCTCATTCGGTGTTCTTCATGTTCATTGATATTTTCTTCATCTTCTACTACATCGTTTTGAGCATCCTGCCAATCTTCACCTTCTTCTTGCCTTGGTCCGTCACATTGATCAATGTTTCCATTTTCTTCTGATTCTTCTACAGACAGTAATATGTTTATCATATCCTCTGGTTCTTGTTCTTCTTCATGATGATTTATCTCTTTAAAAGGAAATATTTTTTCTTCAAAAACTACATCCCTGGAAATTACAACCTTAGATTCTTCTTCATCCCATAGGCGATATCCTTTCATGTCTTCTTCATAGCCTATAAAAACTGCCTTTTTACCTCGTTGACCTAGCTTTGGTTTATTTAGATTAGCGTACCATGCTTGACATCCAAACACCTTTAGTCGTTTGCAATCTTCCTCAGTTAGTTGTCCTTCATTCCACAATTCATATGGTATAGCATCATTGATTACAGTTGACGGGCATAAATTTTTGATATAGCACGCAGTCTTCAGTGCTTCTGCCCAAAACTTACTCGGCAATCCCGACTGTAACAGTAAACATCTTACAATATTCATTAAAGTTTGATTCACTCTCTCTGATCTTCCATTTTGTTGTGGCGTATATGGAATAGACACCCTATGTCTGATTCCAGTCTCTTCAAAGTAGTTGTTGAATGCATTATTGCAATACTCCTTTCCGCCGTCGCTTTGAAGTGCTTTGATTTTTCTTTCATGCATAAGCTCCACCCTGCGTTGATAAGCCTTAAATTCCTTAAAAACTTCGCTTTTGTGTTGAATTGGTACCGCTGTTACATATCTGCTAAAGTCATCCACAAAGGTCACAAAGTAACGACATCCGCCTATAGATTTCTGTGGTAGCTGACAGACATCGCTATGGATTAGATCAAGTTTTCCTTTGGCTCGGCTTTCACTTAAAGGAAATGGTCTTCTCTTCAACTTCCCCTGGAGACATACATCGCATTTATCACATGTTTTATGAGTGATAATGTTCAGTGATGGAATTCTCGTCATATGGCCAAACCGTTGATGCCATAATCCATTATCCACTTTAGTAATTTTCAATTTACCATGCACAGTTTCCTTGACAGAACCTTCCAGAACGTACATCTCACTCCGTCCGGTATCTGCAACAGCTTTGAAAATTTCGTCCCGACCATCATATCCTGTACAAATTCCATTAAAAATTTCCAGTTTTATGCCCTTTATGTCGAGCTGTCTTCCTGACATTAGATTATCTGCGAGTCCTGGTACATATAAGACTTCACTGAATGTTAATAGCCATCCACCGTATTCATCATGGAATTGTACACTTACTTTTCCGTAGCCTTTTACTTGCAATATGGTGTCATCAGCTTGTGCTACACTGCCAGTCGCTTCTTCAAAGCTTGAGAAAAATTCTCTATGAGGAGTCATGTGATGTGTGGCTCCGGTATCCAAAAACCAAATCGTTTTATCGCTTTTCTTCTGCATTGCTGCCGATGATTTGCATTGAGCTTGGACTGTGCGTAGTACACGGCTCTTGATTACAGCTGCTGATCCTTTCTTCTGTTCACATTTCGAAGATGCCTCGTTTTTGTCACTGGATTGCTGACTGTCGTTCGATTGTTGAGTGAAGCGGGGACAATTTCTGGCAATATGCCCTTCTTGATTGCAGGAAAAACAAATAATATTTCGTGGTGGATTTTCTGACTTGTGTTTACGATTATTTTTGCTTCCATCATGACTTCGTCTTGTTTCTCCTTGATCCTGGTATTGTTTCGTCTTCTTTGGCTTGACAGCTAAGGCCTTGACTTCACTGCGCTCACCATTTGCCTCTTCTTCCCTTTTTAGTCTCATTTCTTCTAATACGAGTTTTGCTTTGATATTGTCGCTATTCATAATATTCGGATCGGTCGCACTTTCCAAACTCCTGACCATATCGTCGTACTTGGTCCCTAGCACTCCAGTAAGGTAGAATGCTGCTTGCTGTTTGTCTGAAAAATCGATACCGCCGGCTTGTACCTTTCTATACAGCTCGTGTTTTGCTGCAAGATATTGGTGCATCGTCATGTCGTCTTTCTTCTTATAAGTCACATACTCAATGGCGAGTTGAACGGTATGCATTACGCTAAACTGAGTATGTCGTCGCTCTAACATTTTCCATGCCGCTCTTGCCCTGCAACACGAGCTCACGTCCGCCAAGAACTCGTCACCGACAATCAACATTAGAAATGACAAAGCTTTTAGGTTATCATCTTCCTGATTTTCAGTTAGTACTTCTAAGTCGTTACCTTGGGCGTCTACATAACCTGGTTCTATCGCTTTCCATACCTTTCTGAATACGAGCGCGGCTTTTGCTCGAGCAGACCATGCAAACCAATTTCCGCCATTCAGTCGTGGTACCTTGTATTCGTCAAAAACAGAAGTCATCGTCTCTTCTCGTTTTCTTCGTCGTCGTCGAGATGATCCGAGATACGCTCTATTACCGGCGTCTTAGCAGTTATCGTCTTTTTGGGCAATTATCGGCGTCCTGGGCCCATAACCTGATATTTTTGACAGGTGCAGAGTATTCAAAGACGAATAATTACTTGAGTAGAAACGTATATATCTTTATTTCACGCTGAGCGTCTTACAAGCGTTAATGGCGGAGAGCGACTAACCGACACATTTTTCGCGGGAATTAATAACACGACAGCGCCACGAACAATCATGCCACTACTACAACGCCACCGCTTACATATGTACACGCCGACTTCAAGATTATATTACTGATCGACACCCTCTTTTCACAATTATTACAATTTCCAACAAGCTATTGACACGTAATCTCACCCAATGTACAATGTTACTGTTTAAAAGCAATGATCACTAATTACGATTAGATATAAACTGTTGTAAAATGTTATAATTTTTCAATTGGAATGTTCGACATTACGTTATCTACTTTCATAAGACATAGGCACGTAATAGGTAGAAATAGGTAGATAAGGTAGACGGAGAAAACTGAGCGAGGCTCGCGGTTTTTTGCCATAAATATAAAAAGAATAAAAAGTAATGGAAGAGATTCAAGTGCTGAGAACTTGGCATAGGAAAAAATATGTAAGTATCCTTTCAAAAATGTCTGTTATCATGAATGGTAAGAATGACTTATTTAGTTATAAGCTCTCTGAATAATAAAAATAATTTCATATGAAGTTAATTCATTCAGCATACTTCATACATTCAGAGCCATACTTTTGGCGAAAAATTTTATGTCTCAAAGCGCTATCTACTTTTGACACGAACTGTATGTAACATAAAATATGAAGTTTTTCGTTAATTAAAAAAAATTATATGTTATAAACAAAATCATACGGAAATTACTGAGCAATCGATATATTCCTGCTATTCCGTGTTGTTATTGACTATACTATTTAATTTGTCATGAATACGTTTTATTTGAAAGAAAAATTATCTACTCTATACTATATATATTACCAGATATAAATATTAAAATATTTTTATCCTCCAAAAATGTTCTCAGCGTTTAAGGGGCAGTCGAAGTAAGCTCCAATTGTATTTTTTGTTTCACAACTGCACTTCTGAACGAAAATCGATGTCATATCTTATACAGATAATGTGATAGCTATTTCAAATATTACTCTCGTAATTTTTTATATATTTATATAATTTTTTAATCATATAAAAATAAAAAGACCTTTAACTGACCCTTAAGTCTTGTAATTTATTTGGAATGATGATGTTACCACATCGAGGATCACTCTTATATTCATCACTTTCTTCGTCACAGTCTTCACGCGCAACATTGCTGAAACTACTATCATTATTACTTGGTTGCTTCGTATGAGTATCTGTTGTTGTGAAATCTTCGTCAATCCCACTAGTTAGGCACACTTCAGAGATGGAGTCGTCGACAGCACTTGTGTTACTCCCCACTGTAAAAAAATCTGCGGAATGCTTTCCTAGTATATACCTTCTCAATCGATAACGAATATCCAAGGCTGTTGGCTTATCGTTTGTAGCTCCCATTGCTCGCAAGTAGGAAAACAGATTTTCAAGCACGTCTTGATTCAAACGGATTGTCATTATATAAGACATGTCAGTGTTGAACCTTTCTTTTAAGTCATTGAAAAGATTTACCAGCGAAGAATTACTAATGATAATTCCCATTTGAAATGGAACCAACGTCTTCCATTTGCCGACTCTCATTTCTTCAATTGTTGACGTCATTTTTCGAAGAACTTCATTTTGTCGAGAAAGATCTACGCCATAACCGTGTATTCCAGGATGAGCTCCGTATTTTCCAACACTGTTGAAGACATCGAACCAGACATTCACCATTCTTACGAACACAGCGGTTTTTTCCCATTCAAGACAAGCATCCATGATTCCACGCGAACCACACCATTCGATCGCAGCCGCATTTGTGGCTGAAAATAGCTGAGTAGCAAGCTTGACGTTTTGGCGTTGTGATCCGGTTACGTTTAGATGAGTTTCAGATAATTTAAACGCAATTTTTAACTCGTCACTGTTGATTTGCAAGAGCCTTGACAGAGCGGCAGAAGTTACGTGATGTCCGTCTATGTGAAACCCGGAGTCTAGGAAATGATTACGTACCAACTTTACGAGGTGTGGAACATCAGCGAATACATAGATCTTGACAGAAGCTTCACAAGGATGCATGAAATATGTCTTGTGATGTTCATCGTGTCCAACATTCAACGATTTCCATAACTTTTGATTGGCATTACCCAGGTCGCTCGTCATAGCAAAAACAGTGTAACCACTTGCATGTAATTGGGTTATGACGTCTATTAATAAATCTTTCGTTACATCCTGGTCAAACCCGTAATAAACGGGCTGTTTCCACTTTTTAAATATTCCGCGTGCAATAAGCACTTGACACCTTTTGTGAGGACCAACAACTCGTTCAGTTTTTCTTTCGATTTGCATTTAATTTGTTAAATAAATCTCATCAAAACAAATTACTGTTGCTCTCTCCATTGGCATCATGCTGCTACTTTTCGCTTTTATTATGGACAAAACGTCAGTCAGAATGCCTTCGTTGATGTTAAAATCAGTAATCCACTTGCGAAGAGTGGACGGTGCAGGCAAGGGAATCAGCTTCAACTTCCTAATATATTTATATGCTTTTGGACTGACGCTCTTGAATGATATTGCTGCGGCAATATCTTCTTGAGACCAGCGGGTCTTCTGCTGTTTCAGGTTCATGTACATTCTTATTTGAGCCGGCGTAAAGAAGGGACTAAGCATGTTTTTAACTTTTTTGCAACGTTTTGCTGCAGTTGTTTTTTTGTCGCTTATTAATTGTTGCCAATCGACGTTTTAGTAACTTCGTCTCAGAAACTGAAGCAGCAAGTGCTTTTTTAAGTTTTCTGTTTTCTTCTTTCAACAGAAGCATCGCATCGCTTTCCTATGCCACGCCTATAAAAGCAAAAAAACAAAAAAGATACATAACGTAATTTTTGTAACAATCGGTTATACATAAGTAACTTATATTAACATAAATATGAAAAGTGTATATAAAATTTCATAAAAAAGTAACACAAATTAAAAAGTAAAGGTTATGCAAAAATTACAAATTTAGTAACTTGAAAAGTATAATATATGAAAAAAGCAAACTTACATTGACCTTCCTTTTTACTCTTCCTTGTTGACCTAGACGTGCTTGGAGTTACTGTGTTGGACAAAACAGAGTTACATGCTGCACTCTCTGCCTGCATAGAAGTGCAATCAATTCGTCCATTCTTTGTACAAATCGATGTTCTTACTGTCATAGAATGTGATAAAGCCAAATTTTCATCGTTGCTTGCGACAGCAACTAGCTGTACGAAATTCGACTCGCAAGGCTGATCCCGATTTGTGCCATGATCAGTGCCTGTCACATTTCTCTGTGTATCATCTGTTCCTAAAAATCGTATCAATCATATTACAATTCAATACTTATGTTATAAATGATTTTTAATTCACAAATGTGTACTTAGAATTTAGGTTACATTTATGTAAAGTTACGAATATTTCAGAAATTGTATTGGACTCACAAATAAATTGGAAAATATTGATTTGGAATACAAACACGTTTGTAGCAAGGATTATGGATAATATGTAAGGACCTGAAATATTGTCAATACTTACTCGATATTTTACTCAATTCTGTGTTGACACTATGATCTACTATCGATGCCATTGGAACCGCATCAGGAAGTAGTTTTTTTGAGACTCTTCCCGAGTCTCCTACTAAATTTTTAAGCCATGTCTTATCTTCGAATTGACTAGGTAGAAAATGTTCTGAACAAACTCGAGCTGCAAAAAACGTTACATAATTTTTATATATTTTACATATGCAAATTAATAAATATCTTATACATTTTTACAAAGCATAGTTTTTGTTCATATTAATTACACAAGTATTTTTTAAATTCATAAACAAAATTCATACAATAATATTGTACACTTACCAGAAGTAGGGTTAATGTTCTTTTTGCAGAAAACTGATCCCGAAAACTTTCCACTTTTCTATCATTTCCGTCTTCCTCGGAAATCCCAAGAAAGTAATGTTTCGGTTTTTTGCGTGTCGCGTGTTGTTTTTACAATTTTTTATTGAACACGACGGCATTATTTACAAATTTTGCACTTTTGACTGTGTACTAACTCACGGAAACACACCGACACAAGAATCTGTTAGTATGAGTTCAAAATGGACGATTTTTGTCACGATGCGCAGAACAGACGAAAATGTGTCCGCAATACGAGCACACCTTATTACTTCCACCATGGGCAGGAAGCGGAGAGAACGCATTCTGCAACATCAAAACTGGCAGAATCATTTTCCGGTAATAACATCCGTCCTCTCCGGGAGATTCATCTCCGAGCATGCCCTGGCCGAACTACGACGGCTTAACACACTACACTCTGTTCCGACGACAGCGAATAACAACTTATCCGTCCTACAAGTAACGACTTGACTGCACCTACACCTGTTATCGATTTTAACCACCGAAAATCACCCGCGTCAGATATTGACGAGATCACCGAGCGTTTCTCCGCGATAGAAAATTTTGTTAAATGTACCTACGTATAATCGCCCAGAATCCACATAATGTACAATAACCGTTTACATAAAGTCTCCTTTGTTTCAATATATACACATACACATCTTACACTAACGCCTAGCTTATAATTATTTCCTTATATTAGATAAACTCTTTTTTATGTCAAATAAAAATAAATACTCATGTTAACGATATCTTTATTCATTCTTTAATTTAAGACTTCACCCTCAGTACCATCTCTCTCTCGAAATTGCACGAGGTCCGATCCTGAGTTTAAAGGGATTAAATTTCCTGACTCGAAAGAGAACCGACGATCGCACCGCTCACGAAAGACGTCCTAGCGTCCTTACGGACGTTGACTCTTCCTGAGCCATAAAAGTGCGTTCGGCTCGCGCCACGCGCCTCAGAGCGTGTACCTGCGAGCATCAGAGTAAGTATCTGCTTGCGTCCTTCCTTACCCCTACCCCTCTGGTTAGTCTTCCTTCGCTTCCCAGTTTTTCTCATTCGAATCCTGGGGTTGGACGGTAACATAAGAATTTTCCCGAATTATACCCCTGTCCGGAAACTTTTCGACGGCAGTGTACATTTTATAAGGGCAGTTATATCATCATGTAAAATTACATACTTCTCTGTATATACTTCTCGGAATATTCATTTACTACATCCACATAATTTCTTACTTTTTGGTCTTTCCTCCTTTATATGATTTAAAACCCACACAGCACCGAAATATTTCAGAAAGCTTTCAAAAAGCTGTCAATGAAATATGAAACCTTTCAAAAAAATATTTCGGACATGTTTTAGATATGTTTCAGATATAGAAAATGTCCACCAAGCTGAGATATCATAAATGTTTCTGAATATTTCTGAAATGCTTTAAAAATATCTCTGAAATGCTTAAGAAATATCTCTGAAATGCTTAAGAAATACCTCTGAAATGCCTAAGAAATATCTCTAAATGCTTCAGAAATATTTTTGAAATAATTCAAAAATGCTTCAGAAATATCTTTGAAATGCTTCGAAAATATCTCCGAAATGTTTCTGAAATATATGGGAAATATTTCAGATATTTTTTTCTCATATCAAATTGTGTACCTGTATTCAACAAATTTCCTGTCCATAAATCATATTCTTGATTATAGTCATGATTTTGCTTCGTCGGAGGCCTGCTTATATTAGATCCCAACTGAAATTTACTTACGAGTTAGTCTTACCATTATTCGCCGCCTAGCGGCGTCGTTGCATATTTCTTTGAAATGTTTCGTAATATTTCAGTGAAAAGGGTCATATAAATGATTTCGATGAAATGTTTCAGAAATACTTCAGAATGATTTCAATGTTACATTTCAATATTAATTTCCCAAATTATCTTTTGGAAAGCTTTCAATAATATATGATTTTGATGAAACGTTTCAGAAATACTTCTGAATAATTAGCAAAAGAATTATGTTCGACCCACCTGGCAAATTTTATTGTTCACAAAACGCTACGTTTCGACTGCAGATTTCGGTCTTTTTCAAGCGTATAGAAACTCACAAATATTGTTAGTCAGACATAATGCCCAAACTACGCCGAATCTAAAAACTAAACATCAAACATTGTGGCACGCATTTTCGTTATTCGTTTATGTGAAAGGGCATGCAAGAGCCGTGCGGTGGGAAAAATTTTAATTGACGAGAATAGACAAGTAATAAACAAACCAATGACGTCAATATTAAAAGCCAGGGCGTGGACTTTTACAGTGCCAGACTAGAGTCAAGCTCAACAGGGTCTTCTTTCCCCGCTAATTTTTCCAAGCCCGTTCCCTTGGCAGTGGTTTCGCTAGATAGTAGATAGGGACAGTGGGAATCTCGTTCGTGGGAAACAGAGAAGAAGGAGATAGAATTACGTTTCTTTTATGATATGTTCGAAGAGATGTAAAGATTGTAATGCTACGTATATTGGGCAGACAAAAAGACATTTGTGCACACGGCTCAAAGAACACCAGAACAATATCAGAAAACCGGCGAGCAAGCATTGCATTCTGTAGTGAGTGAGCATCGAACATCCTGTGAGCATGATTTCGATTGGGGGAAGCCAGAACTCACTCGGCATGTAATATTTCAGAAATATTTCTCCAAAATTCCATTTGAAATATTGCATCTTTCATCGATATTTCAGAAATATTTCACGACCGTTTCTACATCATTTCAACAATGTTTCAATGTCCGCAATTATTTCAAATGCAACCTTGCTGAAAGATTTCGGTAATATACTGAAATATTTCTCAAATATATCTACGAAATATTGCAGAAACACTTCAGAGATATTTCAAATACATTTTACACTGAGAAAAATATTTTGTGTTAGCAAACAAAATTTTCTTACTGACGCAAAAACTATTTGTTGATATGTGAAAAATGAAATATTTATTACCGGAACAAAAAAAATATATTAAGCCGTATATGTACGTATAGCCGCCGCGCGTTTGTCCGAAGAAATCCGCTCTTTCAGCCGGTCACCCATCCAAGTAGTATACCGGCGCCTTGTCACTTGACATCGATGATCGAACAGGGTAGTGGTGATCCTCTGACTCTGACGCTTCTTTCTTTCTTATACTTGCTTATTTTAGTGAGCATAAAGCTATCGCATAACAATGTTAACAATACAGATATATATGAATAAATTTGTTTTGCCGGTCAACATCGAATATTATTTTATACTAAATATTATTAAATATTTTGTTTTATAAAAATGCTATATAGCAAAATTTGGAATATCAGAAAATTCTTAATAAAAAAGAAAAAATGCAATAAAATGCAATAATTTTATAATAATAAATTTAATTTTTTATAAGTTCTAAAGTCTGTCAGCAACTTTTCGGAAATATTACAAATGCAATGTTGTATGTGAAACATTCAAAAATGTAACGCGTGCAATGCAAACGTAATAATAGTTTTATCATGGATCAGAAATATTTCTAAACCATTACATCTGCAATATTTCTTCTGCAATATTGTAGAAATGCATTGCCTGCAATTCAATTTTTCATTACCGACGCAATATTTCAGAAATTTTTCACAAATATTTTAAATGCAATGTTGCGTTTGATATGTTACAGAAATATTATTCGTGCAAAGTAAACGCAATAAAACTTTTATAATGCTTTAGAAATGTTTCTGAAATATTGCATCTGCTACATTTTTTTTGCAATATTACAGAAACTTACAAATATTGTAAACCACTTTCTGAAAGATTTCAGACATATTGTTAATGCAATATTACAAAAAACATGGTGCAGGTACATTTTTTAAATATTTTAGATGCATAGTTACAAATGAAATGTTAATGAAATATTTCTGCATTATTTCCGAATATTTCAATATTTCAGCAACATAACATGCCGAGTGGGAAATAATACATAAGGAGAGACATATTAGAAAGAGGGAATTAGCGGAGATGTTTTTTATTAAAAAATTTGATGACACCATTAATTTACAAAAGGACACGGAGAATCTTAACGCGCTCTACGAACATATCATGAAAGAAACGTAATTCTATCTCCTTCTCTGTTTCCCTCTCCACGCTCTGGCTTTTAATATTGACGTCATTGGTTTGTTTAATTATTTGTATGTTCTCGTCAGTTAAAATTTTACCACCGCACGGCTCTTACATGCCCTTCGACATAAACGAATAACGAAAATGCCGTTTAAATTGTATTTTACTTCTGTGAATTTAACACACAAATATATAAGTTTTGATTTATATAATTATTTTTGGACTTATACTTATTATTGCGTGCCACAATTTTTATGTTTAGTTTTTAGATTCGGCGTAGTTTGGGCATTATGTCTGACTAATAATATTTGTGAGTTTCTATACGCTTGAAAAGGACCGAAATCTGCGGTCAAAATGTAGCGTTTTGTGAACAATAAAATTTGCCAGTTGGGTCAAACATAATTCTTTTGCTAATTGTTAATTATTCACTGGCGATTCAAGTTCTCCGTTTTTACTTCTGAATAATTTCAATGTTACATTTTAGGTAATATTATTTTCCAAGTTATCTTTCGGAAAGCTTTCAATGATACGTATTTTACACATTACGTACGAAATATTTCTCTGAAATGTTTCGTAATATTTCAGAAATATTTCAGTAAAAAGGGTCATAAATGATTTTGTTGAAACGTTTCAGAAATACTTCTGAATGATTTCAATGTTACATTTCAATATTATTGTCTAAGTTATCTTTTGGAAAGCTTTCAATGATATATTATTTTGATGAAACGTTTCAGAAATATTTCTGAATGATTTCAATTTTACATTTCAATATTAATTTCCAAGTTATCTTTCGGAAAGCTTTCTGAAACATGTTGTGCTGTGTGGGCGGATACGTTATGCTGGTATGCTACAGAGCATCATTTTGAGGTTAGAATGCACAAAAGTATATTAAAAATAGTAAATTATACATACCAGAATACTCTACTGCAGCAAATACTCGAAAAACACAAATTTTTTTTTTTTTTTGAAAAACACGGATTTTGTAACGTTCCGTACGGACTGGGTGTAGACTACCCAAATTCAATTTTCAAAATCGTATAACTTGAGCACCAATAGTAGACTGACGCTGCCCCTTGGCGCTCACATAGTAGCTACCATGGTGGAAGGAAACAAGGGGTGCGTTCCGTTTCACGCATGAACCGCATGAAACGCAGCGCATCGCATGAGCGCATTGTTTCGGTCCGTTTTTCCCATCACTCTTACTGCGCATAGAGAAACGGAACAGACCCATGCCCATTTGAGCTGTTTGTAAACAGACATGGCAGATAAGATGTCGGCTGATAATATGCTTTCTGTGGTTTCTTCCGTTATTATTTGTAGCCAGATTGATGTTGATGGAGAAGATGATAATGATGAAACCACTTCGTTATTTAACAGCAGTGAAGAAGATTCCAGTGACGAAGAAAATCAAATGCGTACCTTATATGCCATATTAATGGTGAATGAGACGCGAGGTGAAACTTTTCAGATGGAAAAGTTGACCGATTATGTGGAACGAGTTGTCCCAGGATACTCCAGAATCACTTTTAAGGAACATTTTAGGTTTGTAAATGTATTTCCTGTCAACAACTGGTAAATGCAAATCGGCCATATGTTTGACTTTGGCTATATTGCAGGATATTTCCAGAGACTTTTCAAATGGTTTTGAGACTTCTAAGGCCAGCTGTGAATGCTACAAATGCTCGTGGAAGGAAGCAAATATCTGTAGAAAAGCAGCTTATGATAACGTTATGGTTCATGGCTACTCCAGATTCATATCGGTATTTGATTATGTTAAAACTACTAAAAGAAACAATATAGTATTGCAGCTGTAATCCTATCGTTCTGTATACACAGGTCTGTATGTGTCAAGTTCGGTGTAGGAAAGGCTACTGCATTGCGTGCTGTGAGACGTGTGACTTACGCCCTTCACTGCCTAGCACCACGTTTTATTAAATGGCCAAGAGGAGAGGAGGCTACTCGTGTGATTGAAGAATTTCAAAGAGCGAAGGATTTTCCAGGCGTCATTGGGGCTGTTGATGGTTCTTTTATACAGATACGAGCTCCTAAAGAAGATGCAGCCTCTTATATTTGTAGGAAAAAATATCCTGCTATTCATCTTCAAGCTGTGTGTGATGCTCGGAGTCTATTCACTCATTGTTATGTCGGGCATGTAGGATCTGTACATGATGCACGAGTTTTTAGAAACTCTCCTTTAGCTGAGTTCATCCAGAAGCCAGATGAGTATTTCCCTTGAATTCTCACCTTCTTGGAGATGCAGCATATACAATTCATTCACATGTCATGGTACCGTTTAGAGATAATGGACATCTTACTCCAAGGCAAAAGAATTTCAATTATTGCTTATCATCTACTCGCATGGCCATTGAAAGAGCCTTTGGGCTTTTGAAAGTAAGATTTCGAATTTTGCTCGATTGTCTGCCTCTCACTGATATCACTAAGATACCACAGTTTATTATTGCATGCTGTGTCATGCACAACATCTGCATACTGCAGAATGACAATGTTGATGTTGTTGTTTGTTTTAACAATGAGAATGTTGCCCCTGGTGTCATAGCAGCAGATGCAGATTTTGGTAATCAAAAGAGAACGAGGATCATGAATCAATTGAGGATGAGACTTGGAAACGAAAATAATTAAGTGTTTCTCTGAGGTGGCTTTTAGATTAAAATGATTTTAAAGTATAAATTTATAAATGTTTAATATTTAAGAAATTGAAATTGAAATAGCTTCTATATACAAGGTGGTTCCGGATATTTGCGCGCGTCGCCGGACACGAGTTATTTAACAAAAATTGTTCAATTTTCCGTGAGCATCCCTTTAAGTTTGTCGCAAATGTCCGGAACCATCCTTTATATTTTAATTAATTGTTCAATAAGTTAGAAGCAGTCTCGTTCATTTATATGTACAGAGTAATTATAAAAAGAAAATAAAGGTATCTAAAATCAATGTTTGGTTATTTATTGCACGTATATTTATTCGCAATTTTATATACCAACAGTAAGAATAAGTTACAAAATTACAAAAAATAATATTCTTATTCTTGTGGCGATAAAAAAAAACAATTCTTAATAGACATCATCAACCATCGTGTCTAGTGTGCTAATCTTGCTAATTATTATCACAGATCATAATTTAATATATATAATTATTATCACAGAATGCAATACTGCTAGAGATGGCCGTTATTTATTAATTAAACTACACTACTAATAAAACTAAATAATATGATAATATTGAAATTATTTCAAATAAAAAAACAACATTAACACCTATACAAAACAACATAAGCATATTTAAGAAACTTTCGTTATGTGGGTATTCTCCAACGCATATTACAGAATGTCATAATACTACTTGAGCTATTTTTTTTTCTTTGAAATATTTAACGCCGTCAACCATTGGACTGCTAGGGTCCTTAATTTAGGTTATATGGCACTTAACTCAAAAAATGCCTCAATCTTTTAATCATTTACGATTCTTAAGCCTTGCAGACTATTAATCTTAATCAGGAAAAACTTAACGAAGCATATATGGCACTGAGCCACGCGTCATCTCTACTACTTGATCTATTCTTAAACTAAGGTTAATTGCGTTCTGCAATTTTAGCGAGTAGTTCAATCAGAGACTGCTGGAGCTGCATTCTATCTTTGTGCATTTCCTGCTGTTCTTGTCTAATCTGCTTCCACTTATTTTCCTTTTCTGCTCTCCGTTGTTCTCTGTCCTCCCTTTCCTTCTGTTTATCTTCTTTGATTTCTGTGATAAACGATTCCAAAATTGATTCTACCCGTCTTTTCTTCGGTTTTGGCTCATCTGCTGCTAAGTTCTCTGATGAAATAGATGATGAAGAACCTGGACGGGATGGACCATCGCTGCAGGCTATTGATACAGGTGCTACCCATGCTTTTTCTCCAAATATTGAATCCATAACAGAATAAAAGGCCCAAGAACTTGAATGATTACCTGATTTCTTATTGCTGTCACTTATATTTTTGTATGTTCTTTTCAGTCCGGACATTTTATTTTGACACTGAGCAGCAGTGACATTGTATTTTGCCTTCTTCATCTCACTTGCAATTTCCATCCATATTTTGTTGTGGCGTTTTAGACCCGAGGCAAAATCAGACTCTTTATCTCGATAGGTCTCCAAAAACAAAAGAACTGCCTGATCTGGCCAAACGAAGGACTCCTTCCTGGCTTCGTTTGCTTGAGATGCATCTGCAGGCTCTCCTGCTTTGTCAGCCCTGGCTTCGTTTGCATCTGCAGGCTCTCCTGCTTCGTCAGCTTGTAATTCTTCATTAATTACCGCCATACTCCGTCTCTCACTTTCTCGGGCCACCAAAAACTTGATAACTTTCTCATCTGTCAGAGTGAAATAAAATTTTAGTTACTTAAAGTTCTACAAAAGCATTTTACAAAGAGTGAGTGCTATTCCATATAAACAATAATTTTTCGATTGGAATTCTACGTTCCAAATATGAAATCTGTTTCACATAAATAGAAAACACAATCCTTAATGAGCATATTAAGTGAATACTACTTTTAAGAAATCTTAAGATTTGAGGTTAAAATCGAAACTGACGATATTAATACTTACCGCCACTTATTGCCGCCTGGAATTCGGTATTGGTCACGTCAAACACCCACAATTCATCATCAATAAAAATTTCTAGTTTTTTCGAAGCCATTTGTTATGCATCTCAATTTCATGAATAACAAATTCCTAATAGTAAACTTTGCAGACACTTCTTCCCGCCAAAATAATTCTCGCGCATGGACCACGCATGGACTACCTCACCTCGGGAGCTGAGGCAGCTCATGCGCTCTCATGCGCTGCACAACATGGCGCGGCATTGTGGTGGGAGAACGTTCCCATGCGCGCATAAACTGCATATGCAGTGAAACGGAACGATCATGCGCGCTTCTATGCGCATCATGCGTGAAACGGAACGCACCCAAGGTGTGCTCTTGCGCACGCTAATGGTTAGCGAATCAGCGTTGTGGAACAAATGACCAGCCATATTGGTATATTAGCCAATCAACATCTTGCTCCTAAGTTCGCGGTATTTTAAACGTGGAATTAATTTTAACGATGAAAGGATAATTAATAAATTAATTTAATTGAAAAATATTATTATTAGTTTATTAATTAAAAATGATTCAAATTGTTAGTTAATAATAATGTACATTATAAAGCCATTTAGGCATTTTGAAAAAAGTATAGATAAATAAATAAAAGTAAATTTACTAAATGTTTTTTCATAAAATTTATTAGAAAAAATGTTACAAAATTTTAATGTATAAATTTTAAGACTTTCTTTTTTTTATGTTTATTATTAATATCAGAGATCATTTTTTTATTAATTTCTCTTAATCTAATATAAGTACGTGTACGAACCAGGCACAATATTACTTCTTCAGGTACAATAAATGTATCATTTATTTTTTGTTTGACTAAGTTAGTGACTTTTTGAAATATAAATGTTTCTTTACTTAAGCCAAACTCGCCATGAAAAAGAACAAACTGTTTTTCCATAATGTTCGCTACATTAATTAAGTCATCACTAGGATAAGTGAGATAACCGTTAGAAAGGAATTGAATCCAATCAAAATGGTCATTATCGAGTTCTAATCTTCTTGTCTCATCACCTAAGGAAGGATATTTTATTTTAAATTTATGAGCAACGTAACCAGCAATATATTTTAAACCTTCAGTTTCAATAATCTCTTGTATAAGAGTTTCTTCATTTTGTGGAATATCTAAAAACAAAGAATACCAAAAAAACAATCAATAATATTAAAGTTTAAAAAGTATACGAGAATATCGTAAATATCCTGAAAAAAAAAAAAACATTTCAATACTCATAAAAATATTAACGTCATGAAATATGTATCAAACATATACGTCTCTCATAATAAATAAATAATTTTATAGTTTGTAAATCGTGCACCTTGTTGAATTTCGAGTAGTTTTATACATTCACAAAAAATGTAAAAATAAAATAGGAAAAAAACATTTAAATTAAATATGAAAAAATAAATAATTTTATAGTCATATATATTTTTTGTAATATTTATATATTTTTATTAGAAATTTCAGGAATGGGTTAAAGGTAAAAAAAAATTT
Source organism: Temnothorax unifasciatus (assembly GCA_030770225.1). NCBI lineage: Eukaryota > Metazoa > Arthropoda > Insecta > Hymenoptera > Formicidae > Temnothorax > Temnothorax unifasciatus. Next base: position 3,357 of record JASTWK010000701.1, on the reverse strand, counting down.
TTTTCTTCAATTTATTTATTAATTCCTTTCGTTTAAAAAGACGAAACCAGTAATAAAGTTTCATACTTACATATTGCGATCACAAAAAGATACGGATGTTTCCTTTATTTATTATGAGATTTGAATACCTAAGTTTATTATTTAAGAAATGTACCAAAATTACAAATATACACAAAAAAAATAAAAAATATTTGCAAAAAATAAAAACTCCAGTTATGTGAAAATAGTATAACTGGAGCTATATTAACATTATAGTGGTATAAATTACAGTATGTACATACAAGAAATCGAGTATAACCTGATTTTTTGTAAAGTATATCAAACTCAAATTTCTTTTCATAGAAATTATTTATTCGTGATATAAGTTGATAAGACTATTATTCTTTGATTAGAAAACTTTTTAATAATAATACAAATTTAATATTTTCCATCTTCTAACTAATGAATAAATTAAGTATTGAAGAAATTTTTTGAGTCTTGCAACTATAATCATTGAAACCTGCATTCATTAAATATTATTAAGTTTTTCTATATATTTATTTTTTATTTGTACTAATAGTTCTTTCATTACTTACATTCTTTTATTAAAAAGTCTAAGTTGTAAACAATAAAATTTGAAATATTTTCAAGCACTTTTTTTCTTTTTTTATAGTAACATTTTGACTATATATAATATATACTAAATACAAGCTCTTCATTATATAATAAGTTACAGAATAAAGTAAACTATTTGAAAACTTATTGTTAGAAAGAAAACACTAAATTTGTGTAATTATTAATACGCATTAGTAATCGCAGATTATTAGTTTCAATTCATCCGTTCGTACATACCCATATCGTTCTGAAACTCATTTACATCATTATTTATAAACTCTTCATTCTGAAATGTATTAATTAATTCTTCATCAACCGCTGGATTAAGATACTCTTTTTGGCCTACATCAAAAGCTGCTGCTATTAGTGGATCTTCTGTGTCGTTAAAATTAATCAAATTGCTTTCATCTCCATCAACTTCAGTATTTACAGCATTAGAAAGCATGTCAAATGCATGCTTGCCTAATAGATACCAACGTAATCTGTATCGAAGGTTTAATGCAGAAGGTTGGTCATTTGCTGCTCCCATTGCTCGGAGAAAAGAAAATAAATTTTCTAAACAATCTTGCGTAAGTCTGTTTGTCAAAATGTAAGTTAAGTTGAAGTCATTTGTTCTATATTTTTGTTGAAGATAAGGTAGGAACTGTTGAAGAGAGGTATTATTTAATATTACACCTTTTTGAAAAGGTAACAAATTTTTGTGACCACCAACTCTCATTTCATACATGAAATTAGTCATTGCATTTAATAAGTTATTCTGATAGTTTAAATTAAGTCCATAAGGTTTCTTCTTAGGATCTCTTTCATGTGTACTTTGCTATTGAATAAATCAAACCAATCGTTGACAAGTTGAACAATTTCAGCAGTTTCTTTCCAAGCTTCTTCTTTGTAAAGAAAACCTTGCTCTCCACACCATTTTATAGCTCGAGCTGTTGTTTGAGAAAAAAGTTTTGCAGCCGTTGACACTTTTTGTCTTGCTTGACCAGCAACATTAAGATCAGCTTCAGTTACTTTAAACATAACTTTTAAATCCCTGCAATTTATTGACAGCATTCTTTCTATACATGTTTTGCTGATATGTTTATCGTTTATCAAAAATCCGCTGTCAAAGTAATGATTTCTAATAAGTTTGAGCAAATGAGGTCCATCAGCAAAAACAAATACTTTAAGATTATCGTTACTTGGATGTGTAAAATTACATTTTTGTTCTTTATCGATTCCGACATTCATATCTTTCCAAGTTTTGCTGTTAGATGGGCCTAGATCCGTGGTTACTGCGACTACAGTATAACCCGCATCGTATAATTTTGTAATGACTTCATTAATGATAGACGAATTGAGAGCTTGATCGTAACTGTAATAAATTGGCTGCTTCCACTTACTAAATAAGCCACGAGCAATGCCAATCTGACATGTTTTGGTGAGGACCAACTGCTTGCTCAGCTTTTCTGTCAATTTCAACTTTGTGTGATATATATCTCATCAAAACAAACAACAACCATTTTTTCAAAATCTAAAAGTGAATCTGCTTTGCGTTTCATGAGAGTCAAAATTTCTATTAAAACACCTTCGGGCCAAATCTAAACGAGATGCCCAATTACGAAGCGTAGATAATCCAGGTAGAGGATAGTTATTTTTTTTAAGATATCTATAAGCTTTCGGGCTCACACTTCTCAATGCAATGGCTGAAGCGATGTCTTCTATTCCCCATTTCACTATTTTTTTCTGCGGATTTATAATCTTGTATATTTGTTGTGGTGTAAATACGTTTTGTAATATTTCATAAACTTTCTTCTCAACAGTAAGTGTTTTCTCTTTTTGCAATCGCTTTATATGTTTTTTAAGTAGTTTATTTGTTTTCTGAATAAATTTATTTTGTTTTCTTTCACTCGCCAATTCCTTCTTTAATTGCAATATTACATTTTCAGATCTACAAAAATAAAAAGTATAAATTACAGTATATTGGTACAGTTAAAAATAAGGTGAATAAAAACAAATGTTAATCATTACAATTTCAATTATAAGTTATTAAAAAAGTTAAATAATTTAAAGTTTATTCAAAAAAAAAAAAAATAATACAAATATTATATTTTTATCAAAAAATAATAATGTATAACATTTACCCAATTTTATTTTTAGAAATAGTCGCTTGTTGTAGAGATGGTGCTGCACTTTCATTATTTATATTTTTTGTACATGAATCACCGGTGGCTTTATCTGAGATTGTCAACGAGCATTGTATTCCAACCTCATAAACATTTTGCGATGTACAACTTGCACAACTTGTTTGATCAAAAACAGATGTTTGCTGGTCAAAAGAACTATAAATAAATAAGTAATTAAATATATAATATTCTTAGAAAAAATAAAATAATATTGTGAGATATTAAAAACACATACTTATCATTTTCTATAATATTCGCACTTAATTTTTCATTTATTGTTGGTATCGATGCATCTTCTGTAATCCTTAATGGAATTGCATTTTCTACATCTTTATTTAAAGTAATTAATTTATAGTTATTTGTGCTAGTATCATTATTTTCTTTATGGATAGTTGACTCCACCAACTTTAATTGAACTAGAATATTCAGTCACTGGCATAAGTCTAAAAATGGGTAAATATTTCAAAATTAATATGTTAATAATTAGCAATAACACAAACTAGCACAAACACATTTATCATAAGCACAAATTGTATACCTTGAGTTCTTATTAATATTAACATGAATTGAAGGATCATTATTAATTTCTCTTAAAATT
>JASTWK010000700.1:0-90514 GCA_030770225.1 Temnothorax unifasciatus | reverse complement strand
GCCTTCCCATGCGACAAGAATTGCAGGGTTGTAATCGTTAATATCTTTTTCTGTTTCTTTACGTGGAAGATCATATAACCTGCTTTTCGCCTTTAAACTTTTTCTATTAGCGATCGAAGGTACTAAATCCTTTAAGATTAATGTATTTGTGACAGGACGTGGAAATCCAAATCGACATACACGTCTAACACCATTTTTACATTTCTTTATTCGTAAGCAGTAACTGTTGTGAACATGACGTTGATGTGTATTTACTCTTCGATATAACAAAGGTGAAATATCTTTATTAGGTAATGAACATGTTATATATTTCAATAGAAAATCACTTATTTCTTCATTTGAAGATTTACCAATTATAGGGGCATTTTTTACCCATATTAACAGATGAAAGTGTTGTATACCTCTTCCTTGATACTCGCGTCTCCAAAAGTAATGTGTTATATCTCCAATTGGATTATCACTTGAACATATGAAATTAAGGATGGCGTGAAATTTATTTTCTATATATCTAGATACGGAAACAGGATCTGCAGCAATAAGTTCATTTGCAGACTTTGTCGACAAATCAGGATTTATTTCTCGTAAATATTCAATCATGTGTGACCATAACCATTCGCCTGGACTTAAAGTTAGAAACCAAGTGGCTGGTCCATAATGTTGAATCATGCAATTTAAATCACATCTTGCTCTACGCCAATATTGTGCTGTATTACGAAGCCTTGAAAAAATTGTATTAATATCTCCATCCAATTTACCTTTCGATAGTGCATCCAAAAAGTTTTTTGCTGTAAATTGTTCAGTGGGATTCGTCGTATTCATTATATGATAAATACCACTATTTATTTGTCGATTATATGAATCGTTTAATGAATAAAATATAAATTGTATATTTCGACGGAATTGAGGATATTTCGACATTAGTCGTGATTTAATAAATTCACTATCTGAAATATGTATTTGTCTGTCCGCATGCTGACCATTTTTACCATACGGATACAAATCTGGAAAACATAAAAGGTCTAATATTTTATGTCGACTGTCTATTGGCATATCTTGTACTTTTAGCATTTGATATAATGTTATTGGACTTTCATTTATTCTTTTTTCATACATAGGATAAATAGTAAATTGTTCATAATACTCTTCCGGATATGGATCTTTAATTTGTGTCAATAAAGCAGCATGCGGCACTGTATCATTTAATTGATATTCAGTGTCATATAATTCTTCTGTTAATAAATTTTTATACGAATCTGGTAACTGAATTTGTGCATATAACGGGTTGTGCTTTTGCAGCCACGTTAATACATTATACACTTTTTCAACATTAACTAAATTTTCCCATATTACTTTAGATTTTGTTGGGACTCCACGAACTAGGATGTACAATTCATGGTTACGATTTATAACATCCGTTGGTGCGCAAATCTTTTTGATTGTCTCTTCTAGAGGTAATGGCAAACTATATGTTCTGCCTTTCATTTTTTTTTTGAAGATGTGAATGCGGTAGTTTTTTTTTGATACAGTTCCCATTGTTTGTATTATTTGGAAGGCTTTGGCTCTTTGCTGTAATTTATTTGAAGCATAATATTTCCGTTTATTTTCACGAATATTATTTCTATTTTCTGCATACTTAATACGTTTAATAGCACGATTTTCCTCCAAATTATATTTTATAAGCTTTTCGTTTCACTCCACGAACTTTTGCTACATCTAACGAATATCTCATACGTTTTTTAGCACGGTAATTTATAATATTTGTATTATATCTTTTTCGATTTTGAACGCGTTTAGTTATTACATCTATGTTATAATTTTCTCTCTTTTTAGCACGTTTATTTATTATATCTTTACTATAATTTTCTCTCCTTTTAGCCCGCTTGTTAACTATATCCGTGTTATAATTCTTTCTCTTTTTAGCCCGATTGTTAACTATATCTGCGTTATAATGCTCTCTTTTTTTCGCCCGTTCGTTAATTATATTCTTACAATAATTTTTTCGTTTTTGAGAACGTTTGTTTATAATATTACGTTGATATTTCTCACGTTGTCTTATACATATTTCATCTGCTTTCTAAATATATTTTAATCGACTTTGTAATCGTCTATAATAAATGTGATCTCTGTATTGCATGCGTTCACGTGTTCGCTTGAATTCGGGATTTGAAGCATAACGCAAACGTCTTTTAAAATTGTATTCTTTTCTTTTTCTAGCCCAATATTTAGATGATAAGCTTTTATTTATGGAAGGAGTTTTTTTATTTTGAGAAGTAGGGATTTCAATAAATACTTCATTTTTATTATTATTATTAATGTAAGATAAAGAAGTAGGAATTTCAGTAAACATTTTATTTCCATTATTATTAATATCTAATTTACAAGTAGATAATGAATTATCATATAAATTACAATTTTCAAATTTCTGACTAAGAGTCGTTATAACTTCATCTCTTTCTATTTCTTTATTACTTTTACAATCAATCAATGTGCTATCGTAAACAGTACAATTTTTCAATTCTTGACTGAGAAGAATTATAACTTCATCTATTTCATTAGTGTTATCTTTTATTACATATTTTTCACTTTCTAAATTATTACATAATGATATATTTTTTACAAACATTTTATCATTAACAGGCGAAGTTTTATTTATGCACTCATCGTAGACAGATATGTGTTTTGCATACATGGTGTCTTTTGCAGACATGGTGTCTTTTGCAGACATGGTGTTTTTTGCAGACATGGTGTCTTTCGCAGACATGGTGTCTTTTGCAGGCATGATGTCTTTTGCAGACATGGTGTCTTTTGCAGACATGGTGTCTTTTGCAGACATGGTGTCTTTTGCAGGCATGGTGTCTTTTGCAGGCATGGTGTCTTTTGCAGACATGGTGTCTTTTGCAGACATGGTGTCTTTTGCAGACATGGTGTCTTTTGCAGACATGGTGTCTTTTGCAGACATGGTTTCTTTCATAGATATAGTGTCTTTTACAGGCAGAATATCTTTTACATACCTATCTTTTACAATATTTTTTGCAGACATATGATGTATAATATTATTGTTTTTCTTTTGTTTATAATATATTTTCTTTTTTTCAAGACGAACACGATGTTGTTCTTCTGTTTCATAATGCCTTTGTAAACGTTTTTCATATGCACATTTTCTTCTGTTTTCTATCACAGCTAATGGCAAAACCTGTTTGGGAGGACCATAAATTAAATTTTGCGGAAAATGCTCAATAATGTTAGTTTCAAATATTTTATTAAATGCTGTCTCATTACGGAATTTTCGTATTTAATTGTGTTTGGTTTCAAACCAAATAATAATGATACCGCAAATGCAATTGCAAATACTCCACAGTCATTGCTATTTGTTTGTTGTTGTACATTAGGAAATTTTACTGTATTCTTATTAAATGTTAAAAATGGACATAATCGTTTCAAGTATATTTCATGTTGAGCATGTAATTGTTTATGATTTAAAGAATCATAAATATATATTGTTTTATTGTCATAATAACTACATACCCAATGACCATCATGTTCTGACGTGAAACTATGTAAAATTTGTATATGTTTTTCATTTACCGAAATAGGTTCTATTCTTTGTGGCACTTGTATTTTCTTTGTTTCGCGAGGACGAAAAGAAGAGCAATTTTTTAATAAAATATTAAAAGTCTCCATATGTATATCGTCCAGCCATTTACCTGATTTTATAATATTAATAAAATCACGAGTTGATAATTTTGTTATTGTATTTTTTGCAGCCATTATGTAATTAATAATAATAATGTTTAAATAATACTTATATTTTCTTATTTCTCCGTTAATTCTCCGTTCTTCTTCTTTAATGTATGCGCCTGTTGTAAAACTTGATACACTGAAAAAGAAGATTAATATAAATTTTCATACATGAATTGCAAGAGAAAAATCTACTTAAAATTACTTAATAAATGACCAGATTACTTCTCGTAAATAGATAAAGTGGGTTAAATTAAATCGAAAAGTCCTTTATCATTGTTTCTTAATAATAGGAAATAAATTAACGTAGCGCTACATGAATCAATGTGCATCCACGATTAGACGAGAAAGAGTTAAAAAATATTTTAATAATTTTTCATGATCTATTTTATTTTCTTCATTAGGGATAAGGTTTTTGGCACCACACACTCCGCAGGAAGTCTAAACAATCTTTCTAAACAATTACCGACATTTTAACTTTAATAATGCGATTTTTTTTAAATTTTTTTTTATTTAAAAAAATTATTAAAATATTTTTTTTTACGACTTTTAGTCTATAACTAGCTTTTGAGCCCGCGCTTCGCGCGGGCTTAAAAGCTATAAAGCTCTGAAGCTTTTTTTTTGTAAATTCCTTTATCAATCATCACTCAAATCACCTTTACATTCTGTATTTGTAATTTTTAATCACTTTTATTTATATAAAAAAATTAAGATATTAAAATGATGGACTTCCACACCACATCGTTCATAGGTTGATCAGTTTTAAATAAAATATATATAGATAAGATATGTAGGATAAGTTGCTACTTTCACATATTATATGTTAATTGATAAACCAGTCACTTCAATTCGTGACTGTCACGAACGATTATATTTTGTGTGTCAAGAGTTAGCATACAGAAAAGATACAGTTTTTTATGCAAGCGATCAAAGACAAATCGCAAGGAAAAGACAAAAAAAAGAACATTATAAGAGAGAGAGAGAGAGAGAGAGAGAGACAAAGAAAAAAGGTATGTATCTTAAATTCTTTCCATCTCTCCATCTCTTTCATATATACATACATACATACAGACGACGGTATATACTTATATATATAGATAAAATTATATAAATTTTATTTATATTTATATCTATATATAAAAGTAATATGAATTATACGAAATCTCTGCAACATATACATCGGTAACATGTAAAAAATTTGTGAAAAAATTGGAGCTGTTTTCGAGATTTTATATCTTAGCAATTTTTTTAATTCTATTACATTTTTTAGTTTTTTCTACCCCTTCAGATTCGGTCAATTATTTCCCAAGAAATTAGAAAAATTTTGTAACCGGTTTCCAAAAGATCGGTAACGAAGAATTATACACTTTATAGCATTTCCCGAGAAATTCTACCCCTACTTCATACACAATTCTTTAAGATTTGGTCAATTAATTCCCGAAAAAGTGGAAAAACTTATAGGAAAAATTTTGTAACCAGCTCACAAAAAAATCGATAACGAAAAATTATACACTTTATAGCACTCCCCGGTAAATTCTACCCCTGTTTCATATACAATTCTCTGAAATTTGGTCGATTATTTCCCGAATTCGGTCAATTATTTCCCGAAAAATTGGAAAAATTAAAAAAATCGGTTTCCAAAAAATCGGTAGCGAAATACTATACACTTTATGGCACTCCCCGGGAAATTCTACCCCTATTTCACATACTTTTAGTAAAAATTCGGTCCACTAACGAATGAGTAGTTCGCGGTCAGACATACAGACGACGGTACTTATATATATAGATACATATATTGTAAATTGTTTGAAATATATTTTTATTTTGTTTTTAATTTATAATTTAAATAAATTAATAAGATTTATTGGCAAGTATGCATAATTTATTACTGTATTTATTACTCTTTACAAGTTTACTTTTTTACTTACGCTTGTCCTTTCCATATTTTTTATATTTTATATTTTTTTATATTTTATATTTTAAATTTTATATTTTTTTATACTTTTTTATTACTTTTATTACTTTATTAACTTTTATTTAAAAAACTTGCGTCTTATGTCTATGTTATATAATGTCGGCGACCATAATTACATGATATTGGCGACCATGGTTACACGATGTCGGCGATCATGTTATACGACGTAGGCGGCTATGATATACAATGTCGGTGACCATGTTACACGACGTAGGCGGCTACGATATATACAATACCTATATCGTATATATAAACTTCTCGCCGCGCGCCTAGCAACGTAAACGTTGAACTGCTTCTTCTTGTTAAATCTCACGGACGCATATTCTGATTAATGTCTTTTTATTAATTAATTTTTTATTCATTATTGAGAAATTTACAAAACAATAAAGAATTTTTTAAATTTAATTTAACCCGTTCTACCTGTCTATGAGAAGTGATTCGTTCATTATTAGATACTCTGTACATATGTGAATGCTTAAAATACACGTATACTCAAATGCATGCCAGTATTACGCATGTATTGTATATTATATATACATAATAAGCCTTAACGTACATACAATAAAAGCATGCTCTCTTTATATATAACATAACCTCTTAACAATAAAAAGTCATTTATAGTATATATTCTAAATGAGATTAATAATTTTGTTACTTTACTTACCAAATAAACTTATATAAATGAGCACTATTATACTATTTTCTACGTTGCAATCGAGAAAAGTTTGCAGTACACAATAAATTATGAACGTCGCAAAATCAGCTCGTTGCAAATTCACTCAACAGAGTATAGTAGCGTTTTTCAGACGAGGGTGAAGTTTGCCGCCCGAGCCGAAGGCGAGGGCGGCAAATCACACGAGTTTGAAAAAGCTTTCGCTCCGACCCTGGTAGAAATTGCCTTGCCGGCGCCATGACTTGTCAGCGCCATACAAGTTTGCCACGCCACAGCCTTATCCTAAAAAATACTGGAAAAACCATATCAGGGCCATGTCCGCGCCTAATATGGCATTTACATAAAATTGAACGGCCGCAGGTCTGGATTTGACTGAGTTTCTAATGTGATCCACACTTGCGCCGCATTAGATGCTGTCGAGATTCTTCTCTTTGGCTTCTAGATCGACTTCTTAATTTTTTTAGAAGCGATCGATCTGCACGTGCGTTAAAATTGAGACAAAATTATTTTATCTTTTACCTGTGTGTGTGCCGCGGCCGGGGTCCTTCGGCTAGCAGGGCTTTACTAATTTATCCGGCAATAAATGATAATAATTAATAATAAATAAAAATAAATAATAATAAATAATAATAAATAAATTATAAATAAATAATTTAGCTTGGCAATAAATAATAAATAATTAAATTGGGCGCCAATCAATTTTAAAAGAACTGATAAACTTATATTAATACGAAATTTTCGCACGAAATGTCACAAAGAGGGTTCCGTTAAAACCTAAAAGCAGTATTTTATAAATATTTTTGTAAATATTTTATAACCTTCATTTTATTATACACTTTTATTTATTATTATAGATGTAATCATATTAATTAATAAATTATAGATTTTAATGCATTTTATGCCAGCTCTATATCACTCTTACTAAAAAATACCGTTGAATTATTTGACTATTGGCGAAAAAACTATTATAAACTATTGGTGAGACCGATAGTGTTTAATAAGTTTTTCATCAATAATCGAATAGTTCAATAGTATTTTTTTATAGGGCAGTGTCATGCACGTGCCACGTTGAAAACTCGCTAGTCTCATGTCTGCATTATGATAGTTCCCTTATAGAAAAGTATTACTGGTAAAGGTTTTACAAATTTTTTACATAAAATTTATTTCTTTTATTATCATGAAATAATTCATTGATTTAATTATTATGTTTCTTAAAATAATTTTTAAAAAATTATATATTTGCGCTGGTTATGACATATGTAGACTATATATAACACTTATATCAAATTAAGAAGTAGTCTACCACGTAAGGCAGTTGGCTCACGATCCAGAGATTCCGAGTTCGAATCCCACCAAGGTAAAGTGTTGTTTTTCAAATATAATAAAATATTTATAATTATAGACTGCATCTTAAGAAACAAATTTAGTTATAATCCACTCTTAAAAAGGCCGTGTTAAGTCGATAGTCGAATTTATTGTTGCTCTTTTTCCGCGATGCTGATTAGTTATCTCAATGTATTTCGCGCATTACTTCGTGTCAGATGTTATCTCGTGTGAAGTTTGCATCCCGGCTTGCTTCACCATATGATTTGTGTGGCTGTCATCGCCACAAAGTCGAATGACAATTAAAGTTACTTATTCAAAACGCAGTTATTTTTTTATTGTGGTGTAAATGTTTTGTTATAAAAAAAGCTAAATGGCGCGCGCTGCGCGCGCGCTTGTAGTGTCTACTTTAGTTATAAAATAGTAATAAAATTTTGAAAAAAAATAATTTTTTTTATGCCGGGTGAATATCATATAAGGGTTACTGGCGCCATGTTAGCGCCATGCACGTACCACGTTAAAAACTCGCTAGTCCCATGTTTGCATTATGATAGTACCTTACTGGCGCCATGTTAGCGCCATGCTAGCATTGTGGCGCCAGCTGGCAAAAAGTGACGATTTCGCGGATGGCGCTTACCAGCGTGCCATGCCAGCTCCTGAAGTGGCAGTGTGGCACCCTGGTCAGTGCCATGCAAGCGCCCAGTCAAAATTTTTACCAGGGGAGGTGCACACGATATTTTTCACAATACCTTTACGAAAAGTTCGATTTCCATGCCTAGAGAGAGGCGAGAGTGGTCAATTTCAAGCCAGGTTTACTTTCTTTCCCAGGGGAAGATTTTTTTTACTCTATAAAAAAACTACTATAAAAGGTCAAAAATTTAGGTCGAAAAATGAATGTGAGTTCAAACAATTGACGTTTCGGTAAAAAATTTTTTTTTATGAAATTTGCCAATGGAAATGAGAAAAACTATCGTAAAACATTGTGTATAAATTTGAAGCAAATCGGTTCAGCCGTTCTCGAGATATTCTGGGAACCGTGAACCGTGTCCGCGACCATTTTACATCGGTCACGAGAACAGCGCTCCGAGAGAATAAATTCCCTTAAAAAAAATTTATGAACGTGTCTCAATGTAGATATTTTTAAATAAAAAAAAACCCAGATGGAATTGAATTAATAGTTTCCAAGATAAAAATTCCCGAATTTTACCTTTTTTTCTTGCGGTCTACTCATATGTAAGTCCTTAAATACTCAACCGTGTTGTAAACGTATAATGCGAATTTATATTTGTGCGATCAAGATATGTGATTAGAAGTATCTGTCAACTGCAAAATCGAGTTCATAAGTGTTGCTATGAAATGTATCTCGGGATGTTTTGCTCTTTTACGGACTATGAGTTTTATTGCACATTTCACACATTAATTTTAACGGCTTAGCGTCACATTTATTACTAATTGGGTAAAAAGAGAATATCTAAGTAAACACGAGGTATAGGATATATTATAATTACAAATTATTGAACATTCTATCGTATTTTACCGTACGTTACTTTGTTTGACCGTATTTTATCGTTATTGATTTTATTTCACTGTAATTTTCTTTGTTTCACCTTATTTTCTTGTATTTTGCTTCGTTTCACAGTATTTTACCATATTTAATTTTGTTTCACCGTATTTTATCGTATTTGATTTTATTTCATCGCATTTTACAGTATTTGATTTTATTTCACCGTGTTTTACTGTATTTAATTTTATTTCATTATATTTTGCCGTATTTGATTTTATTTCATCGCATTTTACAGTATTTGATTTTATTTCACAGTATTTTACCGTAATTAATTTTATTTCACCGTATTTTATCATATTTGATTTTATTTCATCGAATTTTACCGTATTTGATTTTATTTTATTATTTTTTATTGTATTTGATTTTATTTTTCCGTATTTTACCGTATTTGATTTTATTTCACCATATTTTAACGTATTTGATTTTATTTCACAGTACAGTATTCTACAGTATTTGATTGAATTTCATCATATTTTACCGTATTTGGTTTTATTTCACTGAATTTTACTGTATTTGATTTTATTTCGCCATATTTTACCATATTTCATTTTATTTCATCGAATTTTACCGTGTTTGATTTTATTTCACCATATTTTACCGTATTTGATTTTATTTCACCGTATTTTACCGTGTTTGATTTTATTTCACCGTATTTTACCGTATTTAATTTTATTTCGCTATATTTTACCGTAACCTATTTTATTTTACCGTATTTTACCGTATTTGATTTTATTTCGCTATATTTTACCGTACTTGATTTTATTTTACCGTATTTTACCGTATTTGATTTTATTTCGCCGTATTTTACCGTATTTGATTTTATTTCACTATATTTTACGTACTTGATTTTATTTCACCGTATTTTACCGTATTTGATTTTATTTTACCGTATTTTACCGTACTTGATTTTATTTTACCGTATTTTATCGTATTTGATTTTATTTCGCCGTATTTTACCGTACTTGATTTTATTTCACCGTATTTTACCGTATTTGATTTTATTTTGCCGTATTTTACCGTATTTGATTTTATTTCGCTATATTTTACCGTACTTGATTTTATTTTACCGTATTTTACCGTATTTGATTTTATTTCGCCGTATTTTACCGTATTTGATTTTATTTTATCGTATTTTATCGTATTTGATTTTATTTCGCCGTATTTTACCGTATTTGATTTTATTTTACCGTATTTTACCGTACTTGATTTTATTTTACCGTATTTTACCGTACTTGATTTTATTTCACCGTATTTTACCGTACTTGATTTTATTTCACCGTATTTTACCGTATTTGATTTTATTTTACCGTATTTTACCGTACTTGATTTTATTTTACCGTATTTTATCGTATTTGATTTTATTTCTCCGTATTTTACCGTGTTTGATTTTATTTCACCATATTTTACCGTATTTGATTTTATTTCACCGTATTTTACCGTGTTTGATTTTATTTCACCGTATTTTACCGTATTTGATTTTATTTTACCGTATTTTACCGTACTTGATTTTATTTCACCGTATTTTACCGTATTTGATTTTTTTATTATTTAATTAATTTTTAATTCTATCACTTACTCGTGACGAGCGCCTCTAGCGGCACGGTAGGCCAAACCGACAACATTTTTTAAGATTTTGCGAAGAAAAAGACGACGACGACGACGACGACGACGACGACGTATCTGAATGACATAAATTGGGCAGAAAAATAGAGGCATATATGCATATCTATGCGTCAAGTGCATATCTGTGCATCAATGTTGTATCATTATAATCAGAAAAATCTATTTTTCTCTCCAGTATTTAAATCTTTCGATAATATTAACTTATTAAAAGATTTCAGTGATTTATTTCTGGAAAAGCGTTCTCCTTCCTGTAAAAGATATACGCTGTAGCGTCTCACTTGAAAGAAATTAAAATTAAAATAATTAAATAATATTATTATATGAATCGCTTACGAAAGATGTACTCTCTTGTATTTTGTTAAAAAATAACTTGTTAATTAATAATTAATAATAATTAAAAAGTAAATAATATATACTTGGCGTGAGACGCTACCGCGTCTCTTGATAAAAAAGAAAATTTTTGAAAATTGATTTTTTCGAACTTTGATCCTAACTAACTCCCGAACGGATCAACGTATCGATTTCTGGTTTGCGCCAAAATATTTCTTTTTTTATGTCCTTTCAAGTGATATACTACAATATAGGGAGTTCCATTCCAAAATATAAGGATGGCAACAGACTTTATAGAAACCCTGTATATATATCATACGATATCTATACATATACATACATTTATAAGATATATATGCAGGCACAGAGACAAAATTATTAGGCACAGCCTTTGTTTCTTCTGAATATCTTGGAACGAATAAGTTTACGTGTTGTTTTCATCCTTATTAATCTCGTGAATTGTTTAAACAGTTGAGGTATAAAGTCTATTACATATCATTTTAGGGAAACAGCAATATTACTCAGAAAACTGTTTACTTCGTATTTCGACTTTGATTAAGACAGACTTTGAATAATAACAATTGCTAGATTTTTTTGTCTGTTTACTGCCTACAGACAAAAAAAGTCTAGCAATTGCTTGTAAAAAGGAAATAATTGCGTCTGTATTAATCAAAGTCGAAGTACAAAGTGAACAGTTTTCTGAATAATATTGCTGTTTCCATAAAAAAGATAATAAACTGTACCTTAATTGTTTGAACTATTCATGAGATCAATAAAGATAAAAACAATAAAAAGTTTATTCAATTCCAAGATATTCAGAAGAAAAAGGGGGGCCTATAATTTTGGCTGTGTTCATACTATATATGGAGGGGTAAAAGTCATAGTGGTGTAAGTCAAATTTTTTTAAATTTTTTCTCGCGTGCATAGATGCAATCTATACAATATATAAATTGCATTTATGCACATGAAAAAATATTTTTAAAAATTTTTAACTACACCACTGTGGTTTTTACCCCTCCATATAAAGATACAAATTATCCTACCTCTCTGCAGATTGCAACCACGTCTGCGAAGACGTGGTCTCCCGCGACTACGTTGAGGTAAGTCCTCGTTTGTTCTTATATTGTTCATCAATAGTGGTTCTGAATTCGGCTCCGATTCGTCGATAATCGGTGCTGCCGAAATTGAATAGAAAGATTAATAAAAACTGAGACATTAGATGATATACACATTAATAAGAAAGAAAGAACTCAATAAAAAATAAATAAAATTAAATTAGATTATACGCACATGCAAGGCTTTGCAAAAATATTTTTTTAATAATACAAATTTTATATTCTCTTGTATATAAATCATACTATATTATCGATATACGCGATATGGAACATATTTAATTAGGATTTAAAAAATATATATATGTATCATTCTATAAAATCAATAATTAATCGTAATAGAGAGACAAATTAAACGTCAAAAATAACATCGTAGAATTTACTGTAAAACTATTTTTTTGTAATAAAATCATTATCAACGCAGTAGATTGCGCATTTGAATCATTGAGATTTCGTTCTGAGTACAGATAAAAAATCGTTATCATAATATATAAATTTTGTATATAAAATTTCAGTTTTACATAATACTGTTAACAAGTATGCGAATGTGCGTACCTATGTCATTATCCTATGTGATTATTTTTTACGTGATTAATTAATGATATTGAAAAACTTTCAAGCACTCTCAATAAAATATTAATAAAAAATTATCTCAGTAATGTGCCGGATATTAAACATACTTAATTTATACTTGAAAAGTAATAATTTCCGACTATATTTAGAGAATTTACCGAAAATTCCTTTTTTAAACATCTCAAATTTTGGTTAAAATCAAATCAAGACATTGACTTGGATAGACTTTGTAAGAATTATTTATTTACAACCAAATATAGCGACGTAAAAAATCTTTTAAACGTACCTCGTAATAATCCATCATATTTATTCGATGCAATGTTGGTAATTATTGGATCTATTACTGCCCCTTGATCTTCAATAACGGCACGTGACATAGCGACAGGTTCCTGCACTATAAATAAGGAATAATATAAGTATTTGCAAAAATTTATAAAATTTCTAAAAACCATTTATTATAAATATTTATAGAACTAAAATATGATTAAAAGTAAAGGAAGTAAAGAAAAGTTCCTTTTTTTCTTTCACATACAAATATAAATGTAAAAAAGTTGTTTTTTTTCTTTCATAAAAGTGTATGTAAATATAACAAACTCTTAAAATACTTTCTATACCAACATCCTGTAGGTACACCATTCACATATTGTATAATCCGAAAACAACGATCCCAGTCAGAAATGTAACCTTGATTCAAGGTTGATTCAACGTCGATATGGTTGACAGCTGGTTGAGTCGATAAGAAAGTCGATATTCTTACAATATCGGTCACTCCATGTCAGGAGTAGTGTCGATTCAAGGTTGATTCAACGTCGAAATGATTAATATTACTATTTTGATGTGCGCACTTACAAAATTCGATCAATTTGGCTTTAGATTTTAATCTTAAAAAATATTATGACATTGTTTGTCTAAATATTGTACAAAACAATTTATGGACATGTAGGAAATCGCGTAATTGATTAATCGCGATAGATCAGTTAAGCTTCGTCGGATCTACCCCCGAACTTACCCGATCAACAGCGCTGCCGGCCCGCGGCAGCCAATAGGAGAACTCAAAGACGGGCCAATCCGAGGCCCTTGCGAGCTAACAAGGGGAAGCGTAGCGAGCATGCAGAGAGAGTGGTTGCGTTGTTGAAGGACGTCGCGTGAAGAACAGCGATCCGGATATTGAAACGAACGTAACTGCTGTGGTCTGTCGCTCACGCTCCCGCAATTGAATAGGCAATCGCTTGTACATTACCCATAATAATGGACAATACTAAGCGGGTAAGTACTATATTTTTCTTATAAGTTAAGCGTTTGTGACTACATAACCTAACAAACTTTTTTTGTTACAAACGAATTTTTTTTCATATTTTAGCTGTTTAATTTTATTGTTTTCCACATATTTATCAAGTAAACAAATTTTTAGTTAAGATTTTACTTTGTGCTCATTGTCTATTAGCCTGTTCTTCTATATATATTACATATGTAAAAATATATGTACTAAATCATTAGGCAGTAAACCTATAATGCAATATTTTATTGATCTCTTATGTATTGATCTCATATATTGTTCAAAGATTATGGCAGCTTTTATGACTCCTGTACACAGGTCAAGTGTTACTGCATCCCGTGTGCAAGAGCCTGTAACTGCATTTCAATATTCACTGCCAATACTGAAAATCTATATAGTTCATGTAACATGCACAGATTTGCAGTGCTGGCAAGTAATTGACTTGGCGTCTATATATTTTTATGTAAGTTTTTTAAAAGAAATCTTATAAAATATAAAAACCATTGCATTTTTAGGTTCCATTCTGGATAAAAAGCCAAAAACTGAAATCCCAGAGATTGATGCAGCAACTTCATTATGGCTAAAGCAAGCGCCTTAGCATCGCCAAGATGACGGCAGTATGGGAAAAAGGACAAAAAAATAAGAAGACTATACTGATTCGGGATTATTATTATTTCTGCGAATTCTACTTGTTTTTTTTTAAGCATAATTATTCATTAATTGAAATTTTTGAAAATGCACGCGCTGGAATTTTATTTTGTCACTATACAGGGTGATTCAGGATTTCTGCAACAAACTCTGAGGAACGATAGGTCTCGTAGAAAGGATCATCTTTTGTCAAGCAACCCATGTTCTCTGACGCGTCGTTTAGGAACTAATTGTAATAAATGTCACCTACGACCTGTCTGTGCGGTCGCGTAGCTCCTAAACGACGCATTAGAGAACATGGGTTTCTTGACAAAAGATGATCTTTTCTACGAGACCTATCGTTCCTCAGAGTTTGTTACAGAGGTCCTAAATCACTTTGCATATAGTATATAAGAGACTTTTATTTGTTACTTTATTTACAAATATTGGGCTGAATTCATTCGCAAGAGAAACATGCGCAAATTCTGCTCCATTGCAAAAGTTATTGATTGGCTCTATGCCCTGGTAGAAATTGCCTTGCCGGCGCCACGACACTTGTCAGCGCCATGCTAGTTTGCCACGCCACAGCCTTATCCTAAAATACTGGAAAGAGCCATATCAGGGCCATGTCCGCGCCTAATATGGCATTTACATAAAATTAAACGGACGCAGGTCTGAATTTGACTGAGTTTCTAATGCGGCTCACACTTGCGCCACATTAGATGCTGTCGAGATTCTTCTCTTTGGCTTCTAGATCGACTTATTCTTAATTGTTTTAGAAGCGATCGATCTGCACGTGCGTTAAAATTGAGACAGGATTATTTTATCCTTCACCTGTGTGTGTGCCGCGGCCAGGGTCCTTCGGCTAGCAGGGCTTTACTAATTTATCCAGCAATAAATGATAATAATTAATAATAAATAAAAATAAATAATAATAAATAATAATAAATAATAATAAATAATAATAAATAATAATTAATAATAATTAATAATAATTAATAAATTATAAATAAATAATTTAGCTCGGCAATAAATAATAAATAATTAAATTGGGCGCCAATCAATTTTAGAAGAACTAATAAACTTATATTATTACGAAATTTTCGCACGAGACGTCACAAAGGGGGTTCCGTTAAAACCTAAAAGCAGTATTTTATAAATATTTTTGTAAATATTTTATAACCTTCATTTTATTATACACTTTTACTTATTATTATAGATGTAATCATATTAATTAATAAATTATAGATTTTAATGCATTTTATGCCAGCTCTACATCACTCTTACTAAAAAATACCGTTGAATTATTTGACTATTGGCGAAAAAACTATTATAAACTATTGGTGAAACCGATAGTGTTTAATAGGTTTTTCATCAATAATCGAATAGTTCAAAAGTATTTTTTTATAGGGCAGTGTCATGCACGTGCCACGTTGAAAACTCGCTAGTCTCATGTCTGCATTATGATAGTACCTTCCCTTATAGAAAAGTATTACTGGTAAAGGTTTTACAAATTTTTTACATAAAATTTATTTCTTTTATTATCATGAAATAATTCATTGATTTAATTATTATGTTTCTTAAGATGATTTTAAAAAAATTATATATTTGCGCTGTTTATGACATATGTAGACTATATATAACACTTACATCAAATTAAGAAGTAGTCTACCACGTAAGGCAGTTGGCTCACGATCCAGAGGTCCCGAGTTCGAATCCCACCAAGGTAAGTGTTTTTTTCAGATTTTTCAGATACGAGAAAATATTTATAATCATAGACTGCATCTTAAGAAACAAATTTAGTTATAAAATAATAAAATTTCGAAAAAAAATAATTTTTTTTTATGCCGGGTGAATATCATATAACTGGCGCCATGTTAGCGCTATGCACGTACCACGCTAGTCCCATGTCTGCATTATGATAGTACCTTACTGGCGCCATGTTAGCGCCATGCCAGCATTGTGGCGCCAGCGGGCAAAACGTGACGATTTCGCGGATGGCGCTTACCAGCGTGCCATGCCAGCTCCTGAAGTGGCAGTGTGGCACGCTGGTCAGTGCCATGCAAGCGCCTAGTCAAAATTTCTACCAGGGTGGTTTTAACCAATTAACTTGTAGATTTTTCGTAAGAACGGAATTTGCGTATGTTTTTCTTGCGAATAAATTCAGGAGTCAAGCCCGAAATGTATGTGCAATTGGAATTTTATTTTGTCACTATATATATATACACTCGTCACAAAAATTAAAGGAACACTTAAATTTTCTTAAAAACTAGGCAAAATTTGAGCAGCTGTATCTTCGTTAAAAATGAACAAAATTTAAGTTTAAAAAAAGGGTTTTAAAGCTTGAAATCTCTACTTTCAGAAGATCACTATTTTCTTTTAGTTTCTGTGAGTTTGGTAATTTTTACATATAGAAAACCACGAGCTGGACAAAATGGGAAATTTTCTTCTCACTTTGTGGGCCTGTCACGTGCTCAAAAAAATTCTGCGAAATTTTTTGACTTTCCAATGTGAAAGCTCGAAGTTTTCCCTACAAAATCTTTTTTTAAAAATGTGTCTACGATTTGTTGTTACTGAGTTAACGCGGATTAAATAAGAAATGAGCATTTTGACTTTGATTGCTCATAACTCCGTTAAAAATCATCGTACCGCAACTCGCAAAATGGATTCTTAAAGCTAAAACTTTGCTCTATCAAGTCGTATAATCGCCAATTTTTTTATAAAGATGTTTGGATACATTACAAGTGAGTAAAGATGTCGTAAAAATTTGCAATTTTTTACTTTCTTATTTAGATCCAAAAAACAATTGTGCGGAACAACAACAAAAATTTATTCTTTACGTTTTTTTCTACTTTTAAGTATCCTACATTTAAAAAAAATTTGCCGAATAGCTATGAGATTTTCTTCATGGTGGACACTATGGTTTTACGGGGCAAAACGTATAAAAAATTGTGAAATTGCTTAATTTCAGTAAAAATCAAGAAAAAAAATTAAAAATAACGTCTGGCGGACGTTGAAAAACTGTTTTCAATTACGCTGACAATACATTGAAGATGAGTAAGTGTCAGCATAAGCTAGAAAGACTTTTTTATAAAAAATTAATGTTTTGTGTTTTAAAAATTTGAAAAAATACCACCGGCATTAGCGTTACCCAAAGCATACAAGGAGGTTGCTCGGTCGGATTTACACTTTGTTATGCGCGCGTGCGCGTGCGCGTATGCGTATGTGTGTCATTCAGCTGAGACCCCGCGACTCGTCGCTTTCGCAGTATTTTATGACTCTAAACTCATTTATGACTGTGTGTGCGTGCGCCTGCATGCGTGTATGTGTATGTATGCATGCGTACATGCGTGCGTGTGTGGGTGAGTGGATAGATGGTCATAGGTGGTAAAATAAATTTTTTAAAATTTATACCAGTATAAGCTAGAAAGACTTTTTTAAATAAAAAATTAATGTTTTGTGTTTTCGAAATTTGAAAAAATTTATTTTACCATCTACGACCATCTATCCACTCACCCATACACGCACGCATGTACGCACGTACACACGCATACGGAACACACACATACATACACAAACATACAAACACGCGCATGTGCGCGCATGCATACATAGTCATGAATGAGTTTAGAGTCATATATTACTGCGAAAGCGACGAGTCGCGGGGTCTCAGCTGAATGACACACATACGCATACGCACGCGCACGCGCGCATAAGAAAGCGTAAATCCGACCGGGCAACCTCCTCGTATGCTTTGGGTAACGCTAATGCCGGCGGTATTTTTTCAAATTTTTAAAACACAAAACATTAATTTTTTATAAAAAAGTCTTTCTAACTTATGCTGACACTTACTCATCTTCAATGTATTGTCAGCGTAATTGAAAACAGTTTTTCAACGTCCGCCAGACGTTATTTTTAATTTTTTTTCTTGATTTTTACTGAAATTAAGCAATTTCACAATTTTTTGTACGTTTTGCCCCGTAAAACCATAGTGGCCACTATGAAGAAAATCTCACAGCTATTCGGCAAATTTTTTTTAAATGTAGGATACTTAAAAGTAGAAAAAAACGTAAAGAATAAATTTTTGTTGTTGTTCTGCACAATTGTTTTTTGGATCTAAATAAGAAAGTAAAAAATTGCAAATTTTTACGACATCTTTACTCACTTGTAATGTATCCAAACATCTTTATAAAAAAATTGGCGATTATACGACTTGATAGAGCAAAGTTTTAGCTTTAAGAATCCATTTTGCGAATTGCGGTACGATGATTTTTAACGGAGTTATGAGCAATCAAAGTCAAAATGCTCATTTCTTATTCAATCCGCGTTAACTCAGTAACAAAAAATCGTAGAAACATTTTTAAAAAAAGATTTTGTAGGGAAAACTTCGAGCTTTCACATTGGAAAGTCAAAAAATTTCGCAGAATTTTTTTGAGCACGTGACAGGCCCACAAAGTGAGAAGAAAATTTCCCATTTTGTCCAGCTCGTGGTTTTCTATATGTAAAAATTACCAAACTCACAGAAACTACAAGAAAATAGTGATCTTCTGAAAGTAGAGATTTCAAGCTTTAAAACCCTTTTTTTTAACTTAAATTTTGTTCATTTTTGACGAAGATACAGCTGCTCAAATTTTGCCTAGTTTTTAAGAAAATTTAAGTGTTCCTTTAATTTTTGTGACGAGTTTATATGATTTCTGCCCAGTGCTCTGAATGCTATGTGATTTAAGACAAAGATGAAGCTGAAATGTCTTCTGACGAAGACAATGCCGAAAAATCCCCGTAGAAAATGTGCAATCTGATGGCCCCGCGATTAAGAAGATTAAGAAAAATCCAGATGTAGATATATATTGATATTGACGGCAGGGAGCTGATGCCGAGGAGATCAATCCCGTTTACGCGAAGGTCCCGTTTACGCGAAGGAATTATCGTAAGTTATTAATATATTATCGGTTCAACTTATTTTTTATTTTACATAAAACGCGAGATTCACTTATGGTATAGATATACCATATGAAAAATGTCGGCTTAGGAAAAAGTGTTATAAGATAGCCTCAAAAGTATTTCTAAATGAACAGAAGTTTGAGGATCTGCGATTTCATTCGAAAACATTTGAGATGATTGTTCTAGAACTACCAGATAAAGAGACAGTCACAGACACCGATCAGATTGTCGTGTTCGTAAAAAGGTGGTTACCAGCAAAATTGCAATTTGGACAATTCCAAGAAATTGTTATGGATAATAGAACGGTCGAAGAACTGAAAAAGAAAGTAAGATGTGTAAAAAAAATCGCTTTGTATGAATGAAAAGATAAAATGGACTTAAATTTTTCAATGTTCTTCTTTCTAGCTTTCAGCAATATCAGATATTCCGGAAGAGCATATAGATATAGCAAAAGGAAAAGGTAGTTTTCCATATGACCATTCTGTGCTTCAAATCCAAAATGAGCATGATTGGAGTGAACATCACGATAGTTTATCTTTCAATTTTGAAGATGGTGCCGTCTTCTTACACAGGTATGCATATATTCATTATATTTCTTGATTGTTAAATCTATGTGAAGTACCTTTTAATCTCACTCTTTTTGGTTTGTTTTACAGGGACAATAGAGAAAAACCAAAACAATTAAATGCCGACGAGGTAATGGAGATCGCTTTTAAGGAAAATTCACGCTTAACATCGCTTTCTACTACTTCGAGTTACAGTCCACGTCGGGAGAGAGCACTTAAAATATATTTGGATACCGAATGATCGTCCATAGAGAGAGAGCACCAATCTCCTAAAATTCAGTTGCTAAATAGACAGATGTGCGAACACAAAACATTTGCACATAAAATGATTGCGTGTTGGGTATTTGCGAAATCGATATTTCTTCAAATGCCAAATGTTTTGTGTTCCAGTGAGTCTTCAGCATTTCAAAGCTTCTGCATTCCTAAAGATTTTCGGCTTTTTTTTGAAATTATTGGATTTTTTAAAGTGTTTGGATTCATGAATTGTTATATAGTAACACGGAATCCCGGTATTCGTACCTGATTTTGAGATTTCTAGAATTATGAATGATTTATATGAAGTGTAAAATATGTCCGATCAACGTCTGCCTAGCTGGCCCCCCCACTTGCTCAAAATTTAATGATTAAATTATATAATAATGCGCTATTTATGATATCACCTGGTCTGTTGAATCAGTTTTCCATCTGTAGAATCAAACTGAGCAGTACGATTAATCATAAAAAAACTAATAATAGCGATGAACAAATTTTCTGATTTAATGAAAATTCATGTGTGTTATTGACTTTTCAATATTTTGCATGACAATGTAACTTGTGTTCCTGTTACTCTACTATTTTCGCGAATCTGCTCGGTTTTCTCTATTGTACATAGAGAAATCTTTATATCTTTATGTCTGTTAAAATATATTTATAAAATAGGCATTGCTCTTTGTTGGAAACAGTTATATGTCTAGTATTGTATAACTGCACTGTATATACAAAAACTACCAATACTTTTGTTATCACTTATCTGGCACAATGATGAAACTTGTATTTTTCTAGCGTATCAAACTTATGGGTTTGCTACTTCATGAAACTTTACTCCATGAGTTTTGTCAATCATTTTCGAGTCTAAAATGTATTGTATAGCATTTTAGCAGTTATCGTGTGATGGCATGTGTCAAATCACTCAATGTGATCAATTTTTTAATAACAAATATGTTATCACATGTACGTTTTATTATTTTTCAATTAACCGATCTATATTACTAATGTGCATAAATTCGGAAATAACGACAGAAAAAAGAAAGATTTTTAGAAAGATTTTGTGAGAGAAACAGACAATTTTACACATTCTCTTATTCCTGACCATACTACCGATATACAAAACTTGGGAGCATATTGCTACTCAATATTACATTTGATTACTGTTTGTACTTTAAGAAATATACATATCATTGCGTTATCTTTGCAATAATACTAAATACTAAATACTAAACTACTAATAACTTCTTGTGGGTTCCGAAGATGTGTACGGTAGTGTTCTAGCTTGAAAGTGTGAAATATTCATCGTTTTAGCAGCCAATATTTATTCGCTTGGAAGCTGCTTCCTGTTAATTTTTTTTTCCTCGTAAGGATGAAAGATTGATGAACTAGACCAAGTAATAACTTAATAGTTCTATTTGTTGCGTCTTTATTTATTTTTGTTATCCTCTATTAACGTTTTATTTATCATTTGAAGCTAAGCTTTCACATATCGTTTGATCATCGTTTTTATAATCGTTGAATGAAGAAAAAAAAATGTCGATGACTATCTTTAAAAAAATGTCTGATACTATCTTTTAGCAAGGTAGATAACAATATTCCGCACTTCACTGTCGTGGCATAAAATTATTTTGTTTCAAAAGATGGAGACTAAGCTTTCGGATTAATCCAGATGTACGCATATATACTGTATATATTGGATTAATTGTTTACTTAGATATCGATGATTCTTGCGCGATATGCTAACACATTTTTTTCTATGCAAGATTTCAATGCAGTAGAAACTAGTTAACTGAGAAAAAGAGTCTATAAATGATTCGTAACTCGTGCAATTGCGCTCAACTGGAAACATTTGGCAGTTATGAAATGTTAATATTTAATATTGTTGTTAAACATAATATAGAAATATTTTTCTAGGAAATATATACAAGTAAGGTTACAATCATTAAATTGCTCACAGTGCTTACGTACATAACTTTGTTGCGCGCTGCGATTAATTCAATTTATTATAATTTATTATAATTTTTTAACAAAGCAAAAATATAGCGATAATATGGCGTAATGAACATCTTTAAGTAATATAGCTTTGAATACATTTAGTAGCTTTTGTATATTCGTCAGTTTAATCCTTAAAGTTATTAAGACTTGCATCAATTTTTACCGCAAGTCCTCTTACATCTTTTATACGCCTTCTGTAAAATATAGCATATTCAGTACAGCAAAAAGAACAGTGTTGTGCTAAGATTTAAGCCATTATTTTATATTATTGTAATACAGGAATAAAGATGTTTGTAAATAGCATAATCTCCTTTATGTGCATGTGTTTAGTAAAGAAAATTTATTTCTATATGTACATACAGATCCTTGTTGTTGAACACTACTATACTCGTCTAAGACGTTATTCGCGACATTTACAATCTCTCTGTCTTTCTTTTCAATCGCTCTAAAAAAAAATGTGTCATCTTGAAGTGATTGATCTTTCTAAAGGATTTAAAAGTTACGCTTTGCGAAGACATAAGATATACGTTAGCTGGAAAATCGATTCATGGCGGTATTAGAAAAAGACGGAAAATTATGCGGTCGGTTCTTCAACAATATAACGGGTGAACGTTTCGCGACTAGGTTAATCCACTTGCATATTGGTCATTGCGATCTCGCTCTTGTACTTGACTCATCGTCATGGGACTAGCTCCATTGTTCGCAAAGATACTTTTCTCTTGTTCTCTCTTCTGCTACCCTAAGGCGCGCGCGCGCGTATGTGTGTGTGTGTGTGTGTGTGTGTGTGTGTGTTAAATTGTTTTCTTTAGAAATAATAGTCCGTAACACCTTTAGCTTCACACCTTGTACATACTGTTTATAAGATTATAAGATATATTGTTTATAAGATGCGTAACACTACAAAAAGGCGTGATATCCGTACAAAATTACCTTTCTTAAAAAAAAGGTAAAAAAGGCGCCAAGTACACGCATAGTAGTGTATATGTTGTTACCTCGAAAAAAAAAGAAAGTGGTAGTATTATACCTCGAAAAAACCTAAGTAACAAGTGGTAGACGTAATCTTTGTATCTCGAAAAAATCTAAGCAGTAGTATCTTTATTTCAAAAAAATTATAACCCAAGTGATAGACATCACAAAATTATGTTACCTTATCAAAAAAGAGTCGCGCTTTAAGTGATCTATTACAATTACAAAAAAGAAATGATATCTCTGTAAATTACAGCGCCAATTACACAGAGAACATATATATTGCCTCAAAAAATAATTGTTGCACTACTTTGAAAAATCTTTACATTGTGTCAATTAGAAAAAGAATGTATGATGACAATTTTATAAGATTAAAAAATTTTATTTAAATTTAACAAGGGAATACAAGATATTTAAGTACAAAGTTTACATGTATTTTTTAGTGGTCACAAAGAATTACAGAGGTAACAGTACAAAATAAAAATATTTTATTAAAATATTTAATCCAACGAGAGAATACAAGGTATTTAAATACAAAGTTTATATATGTATTTTTCAATAGAATACAAGATTTAATCACAAAGAATTACAGAGGTAACAGTACAAAATAAAAATATTTTATTAAAATACATAAATTTTTCTTGTGAAAAAACTTGGCGCTGCTAGACCTCGAAATTGTAAATAAATAAGGACAACAATAAATAAAAATAATTCAGAAAAGAATGCGACAGAAGTAACAAAATGATTATCAGCGTGGTGTGTATGTGCGAGCGAGTGATATGGGTGTGCGTGACGACGGCGAATAATGCGGCTTGTAATTAAGTATGGAATAAGTTTATTTATTTATTTACAATTTCGAGGTCTAGCAGCGCCAAGTTTTTTTACAAGAAAAATTTATGTATTTTAATAAAATATTTTTATTTTGTACTGTTACCTCTGTAATTCTTTGTGATTAAATCTTGTATTCTATTGAAAAATACATATATAAACTTTGTATTTAAATACCTTGTATTCTCTCGTTGGATTAAATATTTTAATAAAATATTTTTATTTTGTACTGTTACCTCTGTAATTCTTTGTGACCACTAAAAAATACACATGTAAACTTTGTACTTAAATATCTTGTATTCCCTTGTTAAATTTAAATAAAATTTTTTAATCTTATAAAATTGTCATCATACATTCTTTTTCTAATTGACACAATGTAATGTTTTTCAAAGTAGTGCAACAATTATTTTTTGAGGCAATATATATGTTCTCTGTGTAATTGGCGCTGTAATTTACAGAGATATCATTTTTTTTTTGTAATTGTAATAGATCACTTAAAGCGCGACTCTTTTTTGATAAGGTAACATAATTTTGTGATGTCTATCACTTGGGTTATAATTTTTTTGAAATAAAGATACTACTGCTTAGATTTTTTCGAGATACAAAGATTACGTCTACCACTTGTTACTTAGATTTTTTCGAGGTATAATACTACCACTTTCTTTTTTTTTTCGATATATATATATATACTAGCTGGTTATCCGGGCTTCGCCCCGGAGGACATATGTAATAAGACACGCAAATAGTCTCCCTCTCCCCCTCCCCCCTCTCTCTCTCCCTTTCTCCCTCTCTCCCTCTCCCCCTCTTTCCCCCTCTCCCCCTCTCTCCCTTTCTCCCTCTCTCCCTCTCTCTCCCTCTCTCTCCCTCTCTCCCTCTCTCTCCTTTTCTCCCTCTCTCTCCCTCTTTCCCTCTTTTCCTCTTTCCCTCTCTCCCTTTTTCCCCCTCTCCCCGTCTCTCCCTCTCTCCCTCTCTTTCTCTCTCTCCCTCTCTCCCTCTCTCTCCCTCTCTCACTCTCTCCCTCTCTCCCTCTCTCCCTCTCTTCCTCTCTCCCTCTCTCTCCCTCTCTCCCTCTCTCTTCCTCTTTCCCTCTCTTCCTCTCTCCCTCTCTCCCTCTCTCCCCCTCTCTCCTCTCTCCTCTCTCCCCCTCTCCCCCTCTCCCCCTCTCTCCCCCTCTCCCCCTCTCTCCCTCTCTCTCCCTCTCTCCCCCTCTCTCCCTCTCTCCCCCACTCTCCCTCTCTCCCCCTTTCTCCCTCTCTCCCCCTCTCCCCCTCACTCCTTCTCTCTCCCTATCTTCCCCCCTCTCCCTCTCTCCCCCTCTCTTCCTCTCTCCGACAGCTTTGAAGCGAATTACTTGCGCGATCTTATGTTGAGTCTATCTATGAATATTGTACAGTCTGGCGCTACGTATCACACGGCTACCACTGACTCGTGGCTTGATGTCCTGGCGGTGGACGATTGCGAGAAGGTCTTTAGATTTTCTAAGTCCGAGTGCCCGTTTATTGCTGGTCACGATTTAATAGAGTTGTCGCTTTCACTGGGAATGAAGTTGGCTACAGAGCGCATGATCTTAAGGCGTTGCTATCGAACTATTGATACTGATGAGTTCCTGGTTCATCTACAGTCTTTAACCGAGAGTCCTGAAGTAATGGCTTGTGTTCATGCCACTACTGATTGCGGCAGTGTTGGTTATAATCAGTCATGTATTTCTCAGGTTGATAGATTTTGTTCAGTACTGTCCGAAACTTTACTTAATACTCTCGATGCGTTTGCACCGGAACGTGTTTTTATCATTAGGAAGCCTCCTGTACGGTGCCTCACAAGCGAACTTAGGAACAGGATTCGTATTCGTAATCGGGTTTACAAGCAGGCGAAGCGATCAAATAGTTTACTTGGCTATTCCTACTACAGACATTTTCGCAATCAGCTCAATGTGGATATCAGACGTGCCAAAAGTGAATTTCAACTAAGTTCTCTTAAAAACATCACTGACCCTGCTAAATTGTGGAGAGAATTGGCACGATTGGGTCTTGTAAGGTCATCTTTGGTTTCTCTTTTACATTACTTTACACCCAATCAACTAAGTTCATATTATGTCTCAGTTTCTGATGCTCATTCCCCTTGCTTATATGATGACTTTATTTCCGTGATTACTCAAGCTTCTTGCCCAACTCAGCGTCCTGAGTTTGTTTTTTCTGTGATAACGCCTCGTACGATCTTTGAGCTGATTTCGACGAGACCGCTTTATTCCTATGCGTCGGGATGGTATTCCTCTTTACATTTTGCGTTTGGCTTGGCCGGTGATTTCGTCGTGTCTGACTGCTCTATTCAATCGCTCACTGGAATATTCTTCCTTTCCGTCTCAGTGGAAGCGAGCGCTTATTCGTCTTCTTTCTAAGATCCGTATTCCTTCATCCCCGTCTGACACGAGGCCAATAGCCAATCTGCCTGAGCTGTCTAAGGTGCTTGAACGAATCGTTGCTTTCCAGATGGCTGACTACCTAGCCAAATATGATCTTATAAGTCCCAGACAGTCTGCGTATCGTCCGAGTCATAATACTCAGTCTGCGCTTTTGCGCGTTTGCGATGACATCAAGAAAGCGATTGACATTGGACTTATAACGATCATGATTCTCTTCGATTTTAGCAAGGCATTCGACAC
Source organism: Temnothorax unifasciatus (assembly GCA_030770225.1). Lineage (NCBI taxonomy): Eukaryota > Metazoa > Arthropoda > Insecta > Hymenoptera > Formicidae > Temnothorax > Temnothorax unifasciatus. Next base: position 63,499 of record JASTWK010000700.1, on the reverse strand, counting down.
GGTACCGCATCTTAAACTTCTGATTAAACTTAAAGAGTTGGGTTTTTCTCTTCCTGTTCTTGTTTGGATTGTCTCATACCTTACTGGTCGTTCTCAGGCTGTAGTCGATGATGAGGGTAATCTTTCCTCTTGGTTATTCACGCTGTGTGGTGTTCCTCAGGGTTCCGTACTTGGTCCACTTTTGTTTACTCTTTACATTAATGACATTGGTAAGGTTCTTATGTATTCGGAACACATGATATTTGCAGACGATGTCCAGATCTATCGTTCTTGTGCTCCTGGTGATCTTCTCTGTAACCTTGACTTGATCTCCAAAGATGCGAATACTATTTTCGACTATGCAAAGGCGAATGGTTTGAAACTGAATGCTGCTAAATCTAAAGTAATAATATTTGGTAGTGGGACTAATATCAATAATATAATTTTGAACCTTCTGCCACCTATTGTTAATGATACGCCTTTACCATATGTAAATGAGGTGAGGAACCTTGGAATCTTTTTAGAGTCCAATCTTTCTTGGAATAAGCATGTCTCGCATGTCTCGCAAAGAGTCCATCATTCGTTATACAAGCTGAAATTCAATAAGAACTCTCTTTATACGGAACTTAGAATCAAGCTGGTAATGACCTTGGTACTACCTCACTTAGATTACTGCTGCCTCGTTTATCATGGCTTGAGCAAAGAACTTAATCCGAAATTACAGAGACTTGTAAATAGCTGCATCAGATTTATCATTAATTTGCGGAGGGATGTTCATGTAACGCAATATAGACGACGCCTTGGGTGGCTTTCTGTGGAGAATAGAAGACTGTATTTTCTTGGCTGCCAGATGTTTCGAATCATTTATATGGGCTCCCTAGCATATTTGAATGAACGTTTTACCCCACCGGATCCATCTCTAAGAAGATCTAATCGACTAGCTGATTCTTCTATGCAAACATTTCATATTCCAGCTTTTAGAACTGAAACGTATAGAAGTTCCTTTCAGATATCTGCCATCAATTTCTGGCACTCTCTTCCAAGTAATATTACGTCAGCAACTACTCTTGCTACTTTCAAGAGTCTTCTTCGTTCTTACTTGTTTTCAGCTGAATTTACATGTTAAGTTCATATCTAATTTTATATCACTATGTATTAGCTTTTTCCTCAATGTTAGCTGCGTTTAGTTCTAAGCTGCGTCTAGATTAATCCTATTCTGTAGTACCTTTTCCTAGTATTAAGTTGCGTTTAATTTTAAGTTGCGTGTATACTAGTCATTGTGTAATTTAGTTTATTTCTTGTATTATAATTATGTCATGTTATCCTTGCCCTTTAGCATTGCTTGGGCATAAATATATTAATCAATCAATCAATCAATCAATCAATCTCCCCCTCTCTTCCTTTCTCCCCCCTCTCCCCCCTCTCCCTCTCTCCCTCTCTCCCTCTCTCCCTCTCTCCCTCTCTCCCTCTCTCCCTCTCTCCCTGTCTCCCTCTCTCCCTCTCTCCCTCTCTCCCTTTCTCCCTCTCTTCCTCTCTCTCTCTTTCCCCCTCTCCCCCCTTTCCCCCTCTCTCCCTTTCTCCCTCTCTTCCTCTTTCCCTCTTGCCCTCTCTCCCTCTCTCCCCCTCTCCCTCTCTCCTCTCTCCCTCCTCCCTCCCTCTCTCCCTCTCTCTCCCTCTCCCCCTCTCTCCCTCTTTCCATCTCTCTCTCTCTCTCCTCCCCCTCCCCCTCTCCCCCTCTCTCCCCCTCTCTCCCTATCTCCCCTCTCCCCCTCTCTCCCTCTCTTCCTCTCTCTCCCTCTCTCCTTCTCTCCTCTCTCCCTCTCTCCCTCTTCTCCCTCTCTCTCTCCCTCTCTCCCCTCTCTCCCTCTCTCCCTCTCTCCCTCTCTTCCTCTCTCCCTCTCTCCCACTCTCCCTCCCCCCTCTCTCTCTCTCTCGCTCTCTCTCTCTCTCTCTCTCTCTCTCTCTCTCTCTCTGAGTATTGCTTGTGTCACGCTGTCTCCTTGCTCTACAAATTGTTGAACATTATTTCTGCTGTAAGGTGCCTTCGGGCGTTTTGTTGCAGGTTTGAGCAGGTCTTTGGTTGCTTGTTAAGAATAGATATAAGGTCTTTCTTTCCCTGCAACTGAATGTTGGATATTTCGAGGTAAAAGTTGCTTCTATTCTAACCTCTATCTGACTGGATTGTCTATTGGCGAGGATTTCTGCTGCGCATGCTCTTGGTTTCCGCTCTCGTTTTTCTCCACACACTGCTATTGGTGGACGCGTGCATGAGTTACTGCCTTCACTGCTTCTCCGTAATTGGCTGCTATTGGACGGATATAGGCGTATTACTACAACTGCAGTGTCTCTCGTGCTGCTATTGGTCTGACTGAGGCGTATGATAGAACCATAACTGTGGCGTCTCTTGCGATCTTTGCGTACTTCATGCTTGCTGCATGATCGGTGTGCCTAGTGACTTTTAGTCTAAGTTAAAGCTCATAACACATGCAGCCTACGTGCACTAAGTGCAAAAAACCTATTGCGAAAAGGCCGGTCGAGTGCGGGGAGTGTCGAAGGGTGTTTCATCCTGAATGTATCAGGTCATATTCGGTGACCAAATACGCTGATACTTGCTGCAAATCTCTACTATTGTCATCGAATTTACCTCCTCTCACACCGGGAACTGAAAGCAGCGCGCAATCATTTGATTTTGATTTTGGTAATATGGCCTCTTCTGTTGACCCCCGTACTCAATCGAGCCTGCAACCTGCGACGAATGATCTTTTGCTGGGATTGATCGAGCAGATGAAAAAGTCTGACTCTAGGATCTCTGCTTTCATCGAAAGTCAGCAGAGAGTTAATGACGAAATTAAAAAGTCAGAGTCAAGACTCTCTGCTTTCATTGACTGTCAGCTCAGAACAAATAGTGAAATTAATGGTAAACTTGATCAGCTAACCAAATTATCAGAAACGGTTGCTAGTAACACTCAGCGTATTTCCAGCTTGGAACATGAGAATGCGGTTCTCAAAAGTGAACTACAAAATTTAAAAACTGCTCGGTCTACCCAGCAAACTTGTGATGCGAATGAACTTATTGTATCGGGATTGCCAGTGACGCTTTCCGTCACTCCGTCTGTGGTTGCTCAGAATTTGCTTGCTGCTCTTGGTGCTTCTGATCTTTCTCCACATATTCTTCATGTAAGAGCTGTTCGCAAACCTCTCCCGGAAATTGCTAGTGATCGACCTGAGGCTGCTGCAGCTGGAAACTCTCTTATTATTACTGCAACCTCAAGTGCCGTCCGCGATTTAATTATTTCGAAAAAACGTACCAAGGGTGTTCTTAGGCAGGGAGAGATTTGCGGTAACGACTCCAAGAATACTGTCTATGTTAACGAATTGCTCTCTAAAGATTGTTATGAATTGTTGCAACAAACAAAGCGTGTTGCGAAAGAGCGATCATATAAGTATGTCTGGGTGAGGAGTGGACGGATATGTGTGAGGCACTCTGATGGGGCGCCTGTTGTTTGCATTGCGTCTAGTGCTGATTTTGTTAAGCTCGATTGACCATGCCGGATTTATCTGCAGAAATGCTTAAAGAGTAACGAATCTGAATTTCGCGTTGCTCAATTTAACGTTAACTCTCTTCGTGGTCATATTGAGCTTGTCAGACTTCACTTTGACTCTAATTCGCATCATATCATCTCAATATCAGAAACGTGGCTTTATGAGGGAATTTCTGATGAGCTTGTGGCCTTAGATGGTTATTTTTTGATTCGCCATGACCGTGTTGGGCGTGTGGGAGGGGGCGTTGCCTGTTACATTCATCACTCACTAAAAGCTAGGCTGGTTGCGTCTTCTGTGGCAACTAACATTAACGCTCCTGAATTCCTCATAATTGAAATTCGTTTGCCAAGTGACGAAACTGTTTTATTCGCGTCAGTTTACAGGAGACCTAAGGGCTTCCTTTTTCACGACTTTGCTCTTGCACTTACCAATGTCTCTCATCTGTATAAGAATGTTATAATAGGTGGCGATCTAATTGTAATCTACTAGCAAATAGCTTTGAAGGGAACTACTTGCGCGACCTTATGTCAAGTCTATCTATGAAAATTGTACAATCTGATGCTACGTTTCACACGGCCACCACTGACTCATGGCTTGATGTCCTTGCTGTGAATGATTGCGAGAAGGTCTTTAGATTTTCTAAGTTTGAGTGCCCGTTTATTGCTGGTCATGATTTAATTGAATTGTCGCTCTCACTGGGCACTAGGTTGGTGATGGAGCGTACTATCTCAAGGCATTGCTATCGAGCTATCGACACTGATGCGTTCTTGGTCCACCTTCAGTCTTTAACTGAGAGTCCTGAGATGATGGCTTATGTTCATGCCACTAATCAGTCATGTGCTTCTCAAGTTGACGGTTTTTGTTCAGTAGTGTCCGAAACCTTACTTAATACACTCGATGCGTATGCACCAGAGCGTGTTTTTATTATTAAAAAACCTCCTGCGCGGTGGCTCACAAGTGAACTTAAGACTAGGATTCGTATTCGCAATCATGTCTACAAGCAGGCGAAGCGGTCAAATAGTTTACTTGGTTACTCCGTCTACAGACATTTCCGCAATCAACTCAATGTTGATATTAAGCGGGCCAAAAGTGAGTTTCAACTCAGTTCTCTCAAAAACATCACCGACCCGGCTAAATTATGGAGAGAGCTTGCACGTTTGGGTCTTGTAAAGTCATCTTTTGTTTCTCCTCTTCATTACTTCACACCCAATCAATTAAATTCATATTATGTCTCTTTTTCTGATGCTCATTCGCCTTGTCTATATGATGACTTTATTTCCGCTTTAGCTCAGGTTGCTTGCCCATGTCAGCGTCCTGAGTTCGTTTTTTCTGCGATTACGCCTCGAACGATCTTTGAGCTGATGTCTGCGAGTCCACTTCATTCCTATGCGTCTGGTTCTGATGGTATTTCTCTGTACATTTTGCGTATGGCTTGGCCCGTGATCTCGTTGTGTTTAACGGCTCTTTTTAATCGCTCATTAGAACATTCTTCCTTTCCGTCCCAGTGGAAGCGAGCACTTATTCGCCCACTCTCGAAGATTCGCATTCCTTCATCCCCGTCAGACACGAGACCGATAGTCAATTTACCTGAGCTGTCTAAGGTGCTTGAGCGGATCGTTGCCTCGCAGATTACTGAATACCTGACCAAACACGAACTTTTGAGTCCCAGACAGTCTGCGTATCGTCCGTGTCACAATACCCAGTCTGCGCTTCTGCGAGTCTGCGACGACATCAGGAAAGCAATTGATGTTGGACATATAATAATCATGATTCTTTTTGATTTCAGCAAGGCGTTCGACACGGTTCCGCATCTTAGACTCCTAATTAAACTTAAAGTGTTGGGTTTTTCCGACTCCGTTCTTATTTGGCTTTTCTCATATCTTACTGGTCGTTCTCAGGCTGTGGTGGATAGTGAAGGTAATTTTTCCTCTTGGTTATTCACGTTATGTGGTGTTCCTCAGGGCTCTGTATTCGGTCCACCTTTGTTTAGTCTTTATATTAATGATATTAGTAACGTCCTGATCTATTCTGAACATATGATATTTGCGGATGATGTCCAGATATATCGTTCTTGTACTCCTTCTGATCTTCTCCATAACCTCAACTTGATCTCCAAAGATGCGAATGCTATTTTCGACTATGCAAATGTAAATGGTTTGAAATTGAACCCTGCTAAATCGAAATAATAATATTCGGTAACGGGACAAATATCAGTAATATTGATCTGAATCTTCTACCACCTATTGTTGTTAATGATACGCCTTTACCATATGTAAGTAAAGTGAGGAACCTTGGAGTCCTTCTTCAGTCCAATCTTTCGTGAAACAAGCATGTCTTGCATGTCTCGCAAAAAGTTCACCATTCATTGCACAAGCTGAAATTCAACAAGAACTCTCTTTCCACGGAACTTAGAATCAAGCTAGTAATGACTTTGATACTACCTCACTTAGATTACTGCTGCCTTGTTTATCATGGCTTGAGTAAAGAACTTAACCTGAAATTACAGAGACTTGTTAATAGCTGCATCAGATTTATCTTTAATTTGAGGAGGGACGACCATGTAACGCAGTATAGACGCCTTGGGTGGCTTTCTGTGGAGAACAGAAGACTCTATTTTCTTGGCTGTCAGATGTTTCGAATCATGTATATGGGCTCGCCAACATATTTGAGCGAACTTTTTACCCCACTTGATCCATCGCTAAAAAGATCTAATCGACTAGCTAATTCTTCTATGCAAACATTTCATATTCCAGCCTTCAGAACTGAAACGTATAGAAGTTCCTTTCAAATATCTGGCATCTATTTCTGGCACTCTCTTCCAAGTAATATTACGTCAGCAACTACTTTCGCTACTTTCAAGAGTCTTCTTCGCTCTTACTTGTTTTCAGCTGAATTCAATTGTTAAGTTCTCATCTAACTCTTATCTCCTCTAGTTATTAGCTTTTTCCTTAGTGTTAGCTGCGTTTAGTTCTTAGCTGCGTCTAGATTAATTTTATTCTGTGGTACTTCTTTCTTTTTTCCTAGTATTAAGTTGCGTTTAGTCTAAGTTGCGTGTATACTAGTCAATTGTAAGTTAGTTTATTTCTTGTACTATAATTATGTTATGTTATCTTTGCTCTTTAGCATTGCTTGGGCATAAATATACTAATCAATCAATCTCTCTCTCTCTCTCTCTCTCTCTCTCTCTCTCTCTCTCTCTCTCTCTCTCTCCTCCCTCCCTCTCTCTCTCTCTCCCTCTCTCTCTGTATAAGTTTATCATATAGCGCCTCACTTTGAATATTGCGCAACAATATTAGTAGGCATGGGTGAAACGCAATTGAATCGACTGTAAGTGGCACAAAAAATGAGAGTCATACTGCAATGCTCGCGATATACAAAGGTAGAATTGATGCTGCAAACCCTTAAGTTTATGAATGTAAGACAGAGGCTAATGTATAATGTATGTATTTTTATATTTAAGATAGTAAGAGGCATAATGCCAAAACATTTAAGTAATAGGATAGAAATAGGAGGAGATGTGAGTGGACGGCAAACGAGGCAGGCTGAGAATATTAGAATTCAATATCGCAGGACGAGAAGTGCACAGAAAAGTCTATTTTATGAAGGTTTGAATATGTACAACGCCCTACCGATAGAAATTAAGCAATGCGAAAGAATTGTACTATTTAAACTTAGGTTAAGAGAATATATTGTACCTCATGTAGAGGAATTAATTTAAGGATATTTTATGTAAAAAATAGCCGAGAAGGCTAATAAAGCTCAATCAATCAATCTCTCTCTCCCTCTCTCTTTTTGTCTCCGGAAAGTTCTACCCCTATTTCATATATTTTTGGTAAAAATTTGGTCCACTAACGAATGAATAGTTCGCGGACAGACGGACGGACGGACATCGTGGCAATTAACCCATCCTCAAAAAATTTATAAAATTTTTTATTTTACCCCTATTTTGTATGGTTTTAATACAAATTCAGTCCAATAGTTTTTAAGTTAAAAACGTAGAATTTTCCGGGAAGTGCTATAGAGTGTATAGTTTTTCGTTATCTATTTTCTGAAAACCGATTTTTTTAATTTCACCACCCGTAAAAATTAAAAAAATTAAAAAAATCGGTTTCCAGAAAATCGGTAACGAAAAACTACACACTATAGCACTTTCCGGAAAATTCTACCCCTATTTTATATACTTGTGGTAAAAATTCGGTCCAATAGTTTTTAAGTTAAAAACGCACAAACATGCACCACCCGTAAGGATTTTATATAATAGTATAGATATAGGGCGGCAGTGAGTGGTCTAGTGGTAGAGCGCCAGACTCGTAATCTGAGGAACCAGGTTCGAACCTGGTGGACTCGAGTCCACTAGAGCCGTGGTAAACATGGAATGTTTTTCCGGCAGCTGCGCCCCTCCGTGCAAGATAGGCTCTTGTGCGGAGCAAACTGGGCTCCGTCTTTCGGAAGAGACACAGCTGTTGGTCCAAAGGGTTAAAGTGAGAGGAGAAGAGTAGTAGTGTAGAGGTTTGGGTAACGTTCCTTATAAAAAAAACGCCTTGCAAACCCTGCGGGGATAAGCAATAAAAACAGTTTATATATATATATATATATATATATATATATATATATATATATATATATATATATATATATATATATATATATATATATATATATATATATAACAGTGTAGAATAGTATTTATTTTTCTCAATCATTAATAAGTGCTGTTTTGTGAAGAATTTATTTCTTATCTCTTCAGTTCTAAATGTTCTATCTGAAGTTGTGAATCAAACTTTTAAAACTAAAATTTTATTTACAAAAGCTACAGTTTTTAGGTCCAGCTCAAATTATTAGTATCTTTGTATTGTATTGTTTACTTCTTTTTTAGTTAACATACTTTATGATTAAAAATAATATATATGGGTGTTTCTACGTAAATAGCAATTTTTCAGATTGCAAATCTCTCAATTTCAAACATGCCTAAAAAAATTATTTTTTTCCTGTTTTTGAGTGAATGTAGAAGCAGAAACATACTCTGAAAGCCAGCGTACTACAACATCAAAAACCTGAAAGTAATGGCTCATTCATCAGTGATCTGGTAAATAAGTAGTAACGAGTCGACTTTGCATGTCTAGTAAAATATTGAATTACCTCAACAACGAGTGATTTTGAGAGAAAATGTCAAAAACATTCCTAAAATTACTTATTCCCGAGATAAATTCACAATTAGCAAAAAAATTCAATTTGATAAATGCTGATTTGGTTGCTATTTGTGGCTTTATTTTTGACACATTTTGTGGAGCTCTACATCGTGGAGTTGCTTTTTTACCTATCTGTAAATATAAAAATCATTTTTGAAACATTGAATCAATATTTATTGGTAAAAACTCATGAATGGCCAGGTAACTGACATGCCAGTAGACTGACATTTCATGGTTGAATTGATCTCACTTTCTCCTGAATTGACGTAAACCAATTTTCATTAAAAATCAAATTTAGCCTACCGAACATCATTAGAATTTTACTATTAGAAGGAAAAATTCACTGCGATATAATAAAAAAAGATGTGCCAGGCAAATGACGCGTAATTTTATGACATACCTTTTCTCAAGTGAAATACACGATTACGATTGTATCACGCTCAAAACAACCAACCACCAACAATGTAAACAACACACCTGATGTCCAATTCTTGAAATCTTCACACGAGAGTCCCATAGAATCGATGCAACACGGCGGAACCGCGGTTAAATTCAAAATGTGCAATTTCACTCCAAATGTCCGGACCAAGTTTGAAGCCGGTTTTTTCGGTTCCAAAGGAAGATTTATGTTTAATAATGATGTTAAAAGCTTAGTTCTATATTATGATTGAATAAACATGGGGAATTTTCAATTGAGTTTGCAATTGGAGAGAGTAAGTGTAACTGGAATAGAGAATTTTCGTCAATGGACAGGCCAGGTAACTGACATTTTTAGGAGTTTCTGCATGTTTCCATTGGATAAGCCACTACTCAATTAGCAGATTATTGTGCGATACTTCAAATATGATGGCAGTATTGAACTTTCACAACGATTGCTTACCCTCCTCTCAATCATAAACATATAACAAGCTTGGACAGTAAAAATCGCTATTTACGTAGAAACACCCATATAGTTAGTTACTTGTAACGCATCTTGTTTTATCAATTATTGTTTCTTATTGTTTATTGTTATAGCATGTACAGATACATCTTTGAATGCTTCATTACCTTTTGAAAAGAAATCACCATCAAGTAAAACATCCTCTGCAACAACAGTTTCTCTCAATGATACAGTTGAAAATACTGCTTTATCTCCTAAGATTGTGACACTTGATCATCAGTCACATCATAAATGTAAGGTTATTTTATTTTTGAACTATTACGTTTTCTATTAATTTTATATTAATTTCATTATCGTATATCTATTTATATTGACATTTTTTTACTGATTTATATTTCAGCATTGTCATCTTTAATGAAAAATATTGGTATGCACTCAGGTAATTTATAAATTGCTTTTTATATTTGTGAAATAAATTGTATTTCCTTCCACTGACGAATAATTTAACATATTTAAACGTATCTTACTTCTTATATTTCTTTTCATCTTCTTGGTTTTTGCTTGATTTTCACATAATTATTATTGTTATAATTTACTTTTAGATCACCATGTTACTGCTGTTCTTAGAACTTTAGCGGACAGGCAAGAAGAACTAAATGGCAAAATAGACAACGTTATTTTAATGCTTAACAGAATATATTGTAAATTAGCTCCAAAAGAGGAAAAAGTCATTAAGCCAAAAAATCTTCCTACGCTGCCCTTAAATAATGAAGACTCATTTTTAGAAATTCAAACATTCTTACTGTCTGATGATAATTTTTATCCTGTAGTAAGTATACTTGCATCACTCATAATAAATAAAAAATAAATTTCTCTGGGCATTATATTTAAATTAAATTTCTCTACGCTTGTCGTTGATTATGGATGTAATTCACTTGACACTACAAATACTGTTCCGGAATATGCGAGAATCTTCGCATCGCGGCAGTCCCCTTCCCATCGAGCCGCGTGGCTCGTCGCCCCACGTGCGAATCCCCCTCCCACAGCTCTGTCAAACGGCAGGAGATTCGACAGGTACGGAGCTCTCGCGAGTCGAGTCGGCAATTAACGGCGGAACGAAACGGTTCTAATACGAGCGAGTTCGATTTCGTACATTTTCCGTTGGTCTTTTCGCGCTTAAACGACATCGCTGAGACCGCCATCGAGTTAAGTACGCGAACCAGTTGCCTCCGATTGCATTGACGCCGCCTCAAAACGAACGGCCGCTCCGATTCCGCGGAGCACGCATCCGTCTCGCGGAACTCCGCCAAGCGACTCGCCGAGGGCGCGTAACGTGTCGACCGATACCGACGCTCCGGAGCACGCCGCGCCTCCACCTGCACTCGACGTCTCTGGAGCCTCCCATCGGCGCAGACTCCCGCTCGCCTCAGCTTTATTACACGAGAATAAATTATAAGTGGACACGCAGAAAGAATTCGTTATTTCAAACCGTGACCTTTGCCTTGACGATCGAACCTTCTGCCAAGGTTGACACACAGCGTCCGTGGTTCAACCACACAACAAATACTTCAAAGCATTCTTTGATTGGCCAATTTGTAAAGTTCTTTATTCTGATTGGTCAATCAAATGCTTCGAAGCATTTGTAGCATCAAGTAGATCGCATCTCATAATGAAGAGAAATTTTATTACATATATATGTAATTAGTTATACATAAACTTAAATTTTCCTTTTTTTCAGGTGGATTATTTTGTGAAATTAATGAAGATTGATTCACAAACCGATGAATATACAGCTGTTGGCCAAAAATAATGTCTAACTCTTTGGCTCGAATGATGAATTATTCAGGGTCAGGTGATAAACTTAAATTCGAAAATACAAAACTTCATGAAGCAATCAGTTGTAAGTTAAAATTTGCGTAAAATTTATTCATAAATTATATTTATTGTTTTGAACAATGCATAAACTTTTTTGTTTTATTTGTTTATTTTAGGTGCTGTTTTGAATGCTTTCCCTCAGAGCAATTTGATGACAAAAATGGAAAAGAAAATATTGCGATGGTTGTACACAAGTAATCAACGAAAAGTTAATTAATATATTTTTCTGCTTTATATAAATTTTTTTAATAATTGAATATTAATTGAAGGGGTAAAAGTCAGTAGTGTAAGTCAAATTTTTTATAATATTTACTCGTGTGCATAGATGCAATTTTTAAGATGCAATTATATCTATAGATAGTGGCTTAGTTTACACCGATTACTCGATACGCGTATTAAATAGTAAATACCCGTATGGAAAAATACACTCAACTTTTGGTGTTAACCGTTAAAAAAACACCAAAAAAAAACCCTTAAAGTTGGGTGTGATTTCGGACCGCCAATTGAAGGTTAACCATCATTTGAAGCTTAACCTTCAATTGGTGATCCAAAAATCACACCTAACTTTAAGGGTTCTTCTTTGTTGTTTTTTTAACGGTTAAACAGTTGAGTGTATTTTTCTGTAAGGGTACAGCATGGTCACCCATCCGAGTCTGTATTGCACCTAACATCGCTTGACATCGATGGTCGAACGGACTAGTGGCGATCCTTTGATTCTGACGCTTCCTTGTTGCTTATACTCCTATATCATATCTTTACAGCGTTCAAAAATCGTGTATTGATAATAACTGGTAAATATTAAAAATAATAATACAATTACAATTAATGTACAATAATTATTAATATAAAATTCGTATATTTAACAAAATATAATATTAATATAATAATGTGAAATTATTTTCCGTGCCGGTCGGTAATGATCGACGATCTCGTATCGATCGTTTGGTGGTGATGTGCGCGACAATCGCTCCCAAAGTCAGTCGGAGAACACACGTTGAGCAATACGGAACGATACAAGTAACGTCGCGCGTTTTGGCTAACGAGTCGCGCGAGTGAACAATTAAGAGTTACGTTCCGAGACATGAGATTTACGAGTGATCGAAACACGAGACAGAGTTTATATAAACGAGTTAAGATTGTAGGACAGTTAAGACAGTATTCCGAGATATTACACGAGTGACCGAAACACGAGACAGAGTTTATTCGATATATTACATCGTAACTATATATATATATATATATATATATATATATATATATATATATATATATATATATATATATATTCATGTCATAACCATTTAACTTGCTCAGAATAAATTATAACGATTATCATCATTCTCCGACTCCACAGCAATTAATTTATTCCTACAATAACGTTTACAGCATGCATGATAACGCCTAAAGACGCTACCTGACAAAATAAAGAATTTATTTAATGAATTGAAAAATAATTAAGAACCAAATTTAAAGAAACATAAATCTAAAAAAAAAATCTATTCTTTATGTATGTGTGTGCATATATGTTCACGGAGTAAATTATAGCACTATATTATCAATACTCGATTAATAATAATAATAAGGGCCGTCAATTGACACTTAACGAAAATTAACACAATAACATTTAAACGACATCCAACGATAAAGGGATCATGGCGATACTAATTAAATCGACATAGAACATTAAAGGTTAACACCCTGTTAACACCAAACCAACATCCAACGATGAGGATCAATCTCCAACTTACACTAAACATTAAGGCTTAATCCCCAACCTACACTTATCATTGAGAATAAACTCCCAATATACACTCATCATTGAGGATTAAACCCACAACTTACCTAAACCTTAATGGTCAACACTCAATCTACACCTAAATTTAAGAGTTGACACTTAACTTTGATGGCAAACACTAAACTTACGCCCAAATTTGAGTGATAACTTACTTGTTAGTGTTAACACTCAAATTGGGTGTCAACCATCAAAGTTGAGTGTACTTTTTCATAGCACCCCAAAGGGATCATATTCTCAAAACGTCCTCGTCGTTGATCCTGGTTAACGCTAATATTGAGAAAAATAGATGGATAATTCCTTATATGTCACTAGAGTGAAATAGCAAGAAAGAGGGTGAACTTTGACCTTTCGGCACTCGCGAACAGGATTAAGCAATCTGAATGTGCGCGCACAATGCGCACATACGCACAGACACATACACACGCACTCACGCGCTTACAATATCATTTACACAAATCCTTAACGTATTGCGTATGTTGACGACTTCAGCGCTTTCTAGCTCGAAACTGGCCCATTATTTCGAGTTGCGCCCATGAGAACATTTGATCAGTATGTCATGAGCAACAACATACTTCAATTTCAGGCAAATCGACTGAGAGCCATTTTACATAAGGAATTTGCGGGGTTCTTTGTTTTTGTACAATTTTTAAGATGCAATTATATATCTATAACGTATAATATCCAATTTTATTCTTATAGAAAAATACACTCAACTTTTGGTGTTAACCGTTAAAAAAACACCATAGAAAAACCCTTAAAGTTGGGTGTGATTTCGGACCGCCAATTGAAGGTTAACCATCATTTGAAGGTTAATCTTCAATTGGCGGTTCGAAATCACATCCAACTTTAAGGGTTTTTCTTTGGATGATGGTTAACCTTCAAGTGATAGTTAACCTTCAATTAATGGTTAATCCTTAAAAATGACGGTATAAAATATAAACCTTCAAATAAAAGTAACAAATATGGCGTCCCAATGAGAATCTCTTAAGGACTCCGCTCGTTGAACCGGACTCCTCGCCTCGATTCTCCCTCTCGGACGCTAGCTGCCGCAGCTCTCCCTGGTCATCCAACTCTCGTTCGGTTGGTCTCCAGAACACGCGCCGCAACGATCAATCCGTCAAGAAAGAGGTAACGGACTCGACACGTTCAAAGAAACGCAAGCAAGTGCGACTATGACACCTAACGAGTGAGGAAAGAGGCGGGGGCTCTTTGAGAGTGATGACTCGCGCGTCGCGCCATCTAATGTGAAACGATCGGGCGTTGTAAAACGCGAAAAAAATTCGAGCGCAATATCTGAACAAATTATTTAATTTTTAATAAGTTTAATTATTAATATTTATTTTCATAATTGGACTTATTTTTTATTTTGCTAAATGTAAATACAAATATCTTATTGTATAAATATTTAATATTAATAATTTAATTAGTTGCTTAATTTAACTTCTTGTTTAATAAATGAGCGGATGTAGTACTGAAAATGTACCTATTATATATTTTAGTTTTCAAAATTGTCAAATTACAAACAGGAATTTTGTTGTGACTTTTACAGTTATAAAGTAACTATTTAATGGAAATAGCAGCCTAAAAAAATTAATATTGTAACGCAATTATTATAATGCTCAAATTATAAAATATTTACATTATCCATGTCTGCCAATACAATATAATATTTTATTTTTATTTTTATTTATTTTTATTGGGCTCAATACAGGCCCTGGGTCCAAAATCCAATGAGATCGTCTATTGGCCCCCCTCAAACCTTTCAACTTTTATCTGAAACACTTTTCCCATAAACCAAGCCGTCAATTGACACTTAACGAAGATTAACACAATAACATTTAAACGACACCCAACGATAAAGGGATCATGGCGACACTGATTAAATCGACATAGAACATTAAAGGTTAACACCCTGTTAACACCGAACCAACGATGAGGATCAATCTCCAACCTACACTAAACATTGAGGCTTAATCCCCAACCTACACTTATCATTGAGAATAAACTCTCAATATACACTCATCATTGAGGATTAAACCCACAACTTACCTAAACCTCAATGGTCAACACTCAATCTACACCTAAATTTAAGTGTTGACACTTAACTTTGATGACAAACACTAAACTTACGCCCAAATTTGAGTGATAACTTACTTGTTAGTGTTAACACTCAAATTGGGTGTCAACCATCAAAGTTGAGTGTACTTTTTCATAAGGGTATCCTTTTTTTCACCTTTTTGACATCTTTTACAAATAAATTATGTACATTTCAGCTAATATAAATGGCCACGTTCAGGAGAACGTTTATTTTGCATCCGTTTTGGAAGTTTTTTTTGCTAAGATTAGATTATACTTTTAGATTTAAAGAAATAGTTTTATCCTAGCGAAGAAAACTTTTAACAGTTGCAAAATAAATGTTTTACTGAATGCAGTCAATCACGATAACACCAAAGTGATGTCAAGAGAAATCGAAAATGATTACAAAAACTCACTTTTTAATCATGATTTGATCATTTTCTCATCATTTCATGTAATCGTGATTTCCTTTTCTACATACATAGTTAAAAAATCACTAAAAAATTATTGCTATATGAAGAATTCATCACAAAATCATCATAAAAAGTGTATCAATTGATGTCATAATGATTTTTCCTAAAATGATTCCTACTTGATGTCATCAAGATCTTATTATGATTTTGTGTTTTACCTGGGTATCGAACCTCGTTCTTGCGTTCAAATAATGTAAGAATTACGAGCATTTAAATGAATATGAATGAGAGATTATCTCCTTAGAATTGTATAGCTCTCGCGCTGTTTTGCGGTGAACCGTACGCGCTCGAATTTGGCGCAGCCAATGCGTGGTGGGGCAGGTGTCAACGACCGCGCGTCACTGTCGGCTCGGCACCTGGGAGTCTATTCTGTAATTCAAGTGAGTTCAATCACTTCTCACACTTTCATGTCATATGAGTTTGCGTGAGTTTGGTCGCGTGATTCTGTAACGTTGAAGTGAACGTACGAAATCACTAGATTTGCTAGTGTGGAGGAAAATATTTTATCAAGGACTGTACGTGAAATAATAATCACGAATATTTGAAAATCCAAGGAAACGGCTCCCCTATAACTGTTACTATTACTGTTGCGAGTTTTTTTGTGTAATAAAGTAAAAATGAATGTGACGGAGAAGCAAAAGCAAATGCTCATTAATTTTATGCGGTCTCATCCCGATTTTGGAAGAGGCAGATTGCGGTATAACCGTGAAAATAAAAAAAAATTAGTAAGTTATTTTACAAGTTGCTTTTTTATTAAATAAAATCTTTATAGACGCTAAATAATATAAATAATAATATTTATGGTAAATATCTACAATATAAGTAAAGGCTCTAAAGGGGAATATTCTCACAAATTCTCACGTCCGACGTATTCTTCTGACGGCATTCATGCTGTTGTATGAATATAGTTTTTACTTATACCGACATCGTGATATTTTAAGTATTAATTATAAACAAACGAAACATGAGCGACAATTTAATTTCCTTTTCAGAATCTTTTTTACGACCAAAAATACTAATTTACAAAATTGCAGGAAAATTGGAAGGGGGGGTGTGTGTTATACTGCATATATTTACCATATTTGTAAATAAAAATTAAAAATAAACACAATATGTATATTTTTTTATAGGATGAATTATGGGAAGAATTAACCACAATTTTCAATTCTGCAGGCTCTGGTCCTCAAAAGTTGTCAAAAGAATGGGCAAAGGTAAATATATATACCTACATTAACCCAGATAGCACACGATATCCTATGGATATCTATTTATGTCCGGAATGTTTATGATGCTTTAGTGTTATTAATAATATTACGAATCTCATTTTACTAATAATATGGCATTAATGGTTATTCTTTCTTACAGACATGGCGTGATTGGAAGTCTAATATATTAAAAAGAGTGGCTACATATAAAAGTTACACAGGTGGTACTGGAGGAGGACCACCAAAAACTTTAGATACAAGTCCCTCCAAAGACAATTTATTAGAATTTCTGACACCCGAAGCCAGCGGGATGTCTGACATTCCCGAAAGAGGAGCTATTGACGATAATAGTTCATTTACTAAAATAAGGCCTACTTTAAATAAACCACAAAGTTTGGAGAAGTCCTTGACACAGAGTTTGCAGACCTCACAGAGTTTAAAGACCTCACAGAGTTTGTCGACCTGGAAAACTTCGTGTTCCCAGGAACCTCAAGTTGCGGCTTCTTCTTGGCAGAGCAATGAGGTAATATTACTAACTTTACTATAATTTTACTGTTCTATTGTTTTATATAATTTTTAAATTAAAAAATGTTTTATTGAATTTTTTGACACCAGAAGTCAGCGGCAGTACCGTCAGAAATGGAATCCGTCAGGTAATGGGAGATACGTACACAAAGACAAAGCACATACGTGTGCGCTTGGAGCCACTCAGAGTGCTTACGTACGTGCTTTCTCTTCGTGTTACGTATCCCCACTGCTCGGCTTTCAGTGACTCGCAATAGTCGCAATCCCATTTCTGGCGGCACTGGTCAGCGAGATGTCTGACATTTTCAAAGAAAGAGCTATATTGACGATAATAGTTTATTTTTATTGTTTTTATTCAGATAAGGCCGACTCTAAATGAGTCACAAAATTCGAAGAAGTTCTCGACCTTAGAGAGTTTGCAGACCTGGAAGACTTCGGGCTCACGGGGACTGCAAACTGCAAGATGCAGCAAGATCCTCCTGGCAGAGTAACGTTGCAGGATCTTCCTGGCAGAGTAATTTTGAGGTAATGTTGTTTTACTGTTCTATTGTTTAGAGTTTTTAAATTATAATATTAAATTTGTTATCTTAATAAATTTCAGAAACATCCCCATAGTGACGTGATAAACGTTGACGACCTGAAGACTTTGGGCTCCTGTGGACTGCAAGATGCAGCAAGATCCTCCTGGCAGAGTAATGTTGAGGTAATGTTATTTTACTATTTTAAAGTTTTAAAATGATAATATTAATTTTTGTTATCTTAATAAATTTCAGAAACACCCCCATAGTAACGTGACGCGTGATAGACGATGCAGAGAATTTTTTAATAAATAATGATGTATGATGTTTTCTTCTCTGCACGATGTGTTTATTCCTTGTATTTACAATAAAGATATTTTGCTATGTTTCAGAAATCCTTCAATGTACTCGTTTCCATAGAGAATATGGAGACTCCAAAAAGTAAGGGGAGATATTCTGATGACAGAGGTAATTAAAATTAATTACTAATAACAACTTGTGTAATAGCAACAATATTTTATTTTATTTTTTCAACCTTCCGAAATTCTATTATTGAAGGAAATAATTAATAATAGAATTTCGGAATAATTTATTATTTCCTTCAATAATAGAATTTCGGAAGGTCGAAAAAATAAAATAAAATATTATTGCGGTCTTCAACAATAGATTAATCATAATGTTATTAAATTAATTTATTCAGATACCGGTAACAAGAAATTTAAGAAGCAAGATATAAAACATTTGTTGGAACAGCATATCTCGGATTATTCTCATATTCAGGAACGATTATTGCAACTAAAAGAGGAAAAAATGGTCAAACCAAAGATTTAAAATTTAAAAAAAAAGCTCACCAGGAACATATTGAACTTCTGATATTGTTAAATAAAAAGGTGGATGATTTAACGAATGTTATTCGGTTCTAGGCTCCGCAATATTTAAAATAAAAAAATAAAGTACACGTATATTTGTTATAAAAATATAAACATATATTTTATCACACAATAATGTTTACAAATATTATTTATGTGTTTACAAATAATATTGTAATGTTATGTGTTCACAAATATTATTTGTTACGAAAATATAAACATATATTTTATCACACAGTAATGTGTTTACAAATATTATTTCTTTTACAATTTAAATTCGAGAACAATTATGACTGCTTCATATTTCATCGATCTTACAATTAACTTGATTAAATACAAGAAATTAGCATTGTTCAAAAATGTTTAACAAACACCTTAAAATTACTCTTAGTAAATATAAAAGTTAATGACAAAAACGTTAAAAACTATTAGAAACGTTTCAATCGCTCAGAAAATATCGCAATATAATACATTTGTATTTGAAAAGATACAATCAGATGACAACATCGAGAAAGATTAATTAGAAAAATACCACTGGATCACTCGATTTCGTGTTTGTTCTCCATTTTCTTCGTTAACACCATTATATGGTATCGGTGGTACAATGTCCAATTCATCCAAATGTATTTCATCGTATGAAATCCCCCATCTGATTGCCATATTATGCAGAACGCAACAAGCGTTGAGGATGAGAGCTGTAAGTATGAGAAAAAAATATTTTATTAATTAATAAAGGGAAGTCCCCTATTATGAGATAAGATCCTATAAGATAGCGGAGTTTCTGCTAAACTAATAGGCCTTCATATATGTCCCCATATGGGACATTATAAAATCATATCACATAATATCTCATATTAGAATCCTATCTCATAATAAGGAACTGTCCTCTATACATCGCAATAAATAGTAAAATTGTAAAATAGCCACTTGTAACCTACATTCGGAATAAGGGACTGGGTAAAATGGTTGACTTCATAATTTCAAGACAATATTTTATGCTTTAAATCTTTGTTTTTAGTAACGCACAATAGTGTCTTGTGTCTTAAGGGGCACAACTAGTGTGACTGCCCAAAAAAAAAGGTGATTTTCGGGAATTTATTAAAAGAAAAGTATTGCATCGAATGTTTTGAAATTTTGAGAATATATTTGTGTATAAATGATCTATGTGCAGTAATTTTTTTGTATGAAAATAATCAATTTTCAGCGACTTATGTGTCATCTCCCGAGTCTCAAAAAAAAAAAAGTTTTCCCACTGCTGCAGTGATTGCGGCCTTCAGAGTGCCTGAAATAAAAAAAAAATGTCCGTTAAACTAGAAGGTACTTCCCGTACAATGACGCAGGATTATGAAAAAAAATTAAAATCCAACAAAATGGCGGAGTTTTGAAAAAAAATTTCAAATTACGCTTAAAAATCTCGCGGTTTTTTGCATGGCAAATTGACATTTTTCATCCAATCAAAAAACTGGAGGGTCATTGTATGGAAAAACAAATACTAAACACGCTCCAAAAAAATTCAAGTCGATCGGATGATTTGTATTCGAGTTAGAACTGCAGCAGGGCCCCTCAGCTTATGCACGTTTCTGACCGACGAGCAGCTACTCTTTAGAAGGCTGCCGTTCAAAAACTATTTGAGATCCACCCAAAATTTTAGTATATTATTCTTGAAGCTATAGACTATCGAAAAATGCAAAAAAAATCGATTTTTCAAAAGTGTCACACTAGTTGTGCCCCTTAAGTCTTACAAGCCTTAAGAAATTGACCGATCACAGTCAATTATTTTCCTCAAAATCGACTGTGATTGATCAATTTCTTAAGGCTTAGGGCTTAAAACATTTATTGTAGACCGAGGGTACTTTCCGATTCACGCATGATGCGCATGATGCATCATTTATCTTTGTTGTACACCGAATGTTAAACTAAAGAAAACTATAAAATAATAAAAGACATTAAAAAATAAAAACATCAGCGAATTGTGGACGATAATGTAAAGCTCTTTCCTTTCGTAAACAACGCCAACGACCCTTTAGAATCCCAAAACATCGCTCTATAGACACACGAGTCCGGACATGATGTTCTGTGTACCTAGCGCCTGGAGTTCCTTCCACTTTATTTAGCTTTGGCGTCAGCAAAAATGGTAAAAGAGGGTAAGCAGAATCACCTAAAACGTACAATTAAATAATATTTTTTTCTTACAATTATTAAAACTAAAATAATCATAATAAATCTACAATGTAAGTTTTTAACCAACACAGCCTTTTTTGACAGATGTAGAAAAGAAGAAGAAAAAGGAAATAACGAAAATAAAAAATACTATTTAAAAAATTCAGTAAAGCATGCATACGATTATTTTTGTATATCAATATTATTACTGGACAATATAATTTCTTATCTAAAAGCCATGAATCTATTTCACCCTCTCTGTATTTCCGTTCTAAATGAGCAAATATTCTCGATGATCGTAACACTCGAGCATCATGTGTTCGGCCACCATGGGCACTATTTACAGCAAGAATTTCGCAGTTGGAATCACAAATCTGAAATCACATTATATTATTTAGTAATTTATTATGTATTATTATGTATTATATTATATTTTCTATATATATTTTAGCATTACAAAATACTTATATACTTCTTACAGCTAACACATTTAATGAATGGTATACCTTTCTATTAATAAATAAATATTCCGTCTCAGCCTCAGGTGGAAAAATGGCAATATGTGTCCCATCTATTGTTCCAATTACCCCCGGAAAACCACCTTTTTCGAAAAATCTAAATGTTGTGCCGGTAACTCGACTAGCGAGATTCGGCACTGGATTCTTTGGACCCGTCAGGAGGGAAGGGACATTTACCGAACAACAGCTTGTTTCTACTTTGATTAAATAAAACGTTTATTCTTTATTCACAATATCTTAGTTATTTCACTGCCCTGACTTGCGGGCGCTCG
The DNA here is from genome assembly GCA_030770225.1 of Temnothorax unifasciatus. Classification (NCBI taxonomy): domain Eukaryota; kingdom Metazoa; phylum Arthropoda; class Insecta; order Hymenoptera; family Formicidae; genus Temnothorax; species Temnothorax unifasciatus. The sequence goes on along the minus strand of JASTWK010000700.1, from coordinate 41,622 downwards.
TTATTACACTTGGTTACAATTATCGGCACGGTGTTCTCGCGGTACGCGCTCGGTTATCAGACTGCCCGCCGCTTCTCCGAAGGGCGGGCTTTTTATCTCTCGCGTCTGACTTCCGCGATGCTGACTTAGCTGTCAGCGCTTTTGCTTCCGGGTGTGCGACCTGGAAGCCGCTTGCGACAGCCGGACTGCCACCTCAGGAGAGTTTGGCAATATTCGGGATGCGCGCTGACAGCTAGGTGTCGCAATTAGGTCACGGTGACTTCCGCCTCACAACATCCCTCCCCCCTGGGGAAAAGAAAAGCTGAAATTTTAATTGAAGGTTTTCGCATAATGTATTGAAATCTCTCTTTTTTTTCTCTTATGTTCTTCGTTGTGTGAGGAAGTCGCGTTGCTAGTTCTTGTTTGATTTTCTTTTTATTATCCAGATTATCGCGATTATGATCCCTGTTATAATTACTGTTAGCGACAGGGATCCTACGGGGTACATTACGTATTTATTTGATAAGAAGCTGGCTTGGTTGTCTTCTAATTCTTGGCCTATCTCGTTGAGATTTAGGCTTAATTTTGTTAGTTCCCCGGGATTTTTGATCACCGGTTCTAATTTTAGTTCTGTTGCAATTTCGTTATAGGTTTTGACATCTTTCGTCACTTGTTTGTATGTCAAATTAAATTGTGGGAGGTGCATTCGCACGTACTTTGTGTGTTCTCGTTTTTTTGTTCGTAGAGTCAAGTCTGTCGTGGTTAATTTGCAATTGTCCGTTAGTTTAATTTTTCCCGTTCTGTTAATGTCGACTTTATGTTCTCTTTGATTGTTGCATTGAACGGTTATACTTTGTTGGTAGGGTGTGGAAAACAACCATGCCTGTGGCTCCGCTAAGGTTATCCAAAAGGTTACATTTGAGAGGATGTGACGACGCTCGCAATTTTCCTCTTTCGCTCTTATATATATTTGCACCTCGCAGGGCGCGTGCGGCGTTACGAAGTATACCGGGTGGTTCGTGTTACACACGAACGTTGTGTCGGACTGTATACATTTATTTAGATCATTTTCTTTTAATATCACATAATTTCGGTTTTCTTTATCAATCGCTAGTAGGTCGTGCGTAGTTTTCGGTATTACAAATATGTTTTTTCGGTCGTGTACCGGCAGGAGTTTTATTTTTACTATTTCGTAATTTGGATATGTGACAATGGGAAAGGTCAGTATTGTGTATACATTGGGATTATTGTAATATGCGTTTATTTTTACAAACTTTTCTATGGTATTCCAGTTGTCCATTTGTATTCTAAAGGGGAAATGTGCCCCTCGAGATAGGTGGGTCGTTGCTTCTCTTAATTCCGATACTAGGGTCTCGAGTGGCAATAGTCGCACGGGAATTATGCCATGTTTCGCGTAGGTTAAGTATTCTAGCGTGTCCTCTACGTCTTTTATTAATTTTGCTGTTATCGCGTTTATTACTAGAAGGTATTCATCTAATTCTTCGCGGCGCACTATTCCTCCTACTCGCTGTTGCATTCGTCTCGTGACGTTCGCTATTCGGTTTTCGTTTTCGCTTAGCGTCTGCTCTAAGTTTTCTATATGTCCTAACGTCGCGTTTACAATTTTTATTTGGTGCTTTGCAGCGTGCTGTATCGTTTTCTGTTGGTTGTTTATCGTTTCTAATTGTTCCTGTATTCGTCGTGCGTCGTCGGCGTCCATTGTCCCAAATAGGGTCTTACTTATTGAGCCTATTGCGTCTATTAATCCGCGTCGATTCGTCGTTGTTTTATACACGGTGCGTAGTCGTAGTAATAGTTGCGTCAGTTTTGTCGTATCTTCGTCAGTCATGCGGAGAATGTTGTTACATGCGCTCCGACTGTCATCGTCTGCGTTGTTACATAGCCTTTTGGCCTGTTCGTTGTATTCCTGCAATAGATGATGTCTTAATTCGAATGCCGCGACGTCTATTCTGACGACTAGTTTCCACGTTGTTTCTTCCAACTGCATGGTTCCGATTTTTTCGAAGTATAGCCCTGGCTCGTCGTTAAATGATGTCACCTCGAACGGCGGCATCGGTTCGAGTGACATTTCTCCCATTAGGTGAAATATGATGAGTGGTATCCTGTAACAGGGATACTCTCTTAATCTTGGTGTTATTTTTATCGTAATTTTTTGCTGATTATGGCTGTTGGCTTTAATAGTTTAACGAGTTGCTTTAGTCCGAGCCTGCTTCTCTGACAGTTACGTTTTCGTTATGACTCCTCTTGAGCATTTTATGCCTGCTAAAGGTGTTGTGACCCCGAAGGAGTTGCGCGGTGTCGATGAGGGGGAGGAAGTTACCCCTCCTGTGTTAGTGGTGCCCGATTTGTCTGACGTTTGGGACGCCACTAGCCCCTTCCTGCGGTTTCGTGCTGGTGGGCGCGACTTTTTGCCAGCGCCTAACCAGGATCGGTTGCCGGACAACATGGTCCTGTTCCTGCTGCTGGCCGAGCTTCGTTTTCGGCTGTTGACCGGTCGGGGTTATACTGTACCCTAAATGGTGAGTTTTGTTTTAATAATGTGTTCTGGTGTTCGCTGGTCTGTCTATTCTTTCCTTGGTCAGAGGTCAGTGCTCCTTGTTGGAGTTGGTATGCGTTTTTTTTTTTTTTTTTTTGCTGACGTTTGTCCGCTTCGGGTTGCTCTTTTGCTTTTCCCTGCGTGATCTCGCGTCAGTTGCTTGCTACCGTTGGTCAAGCGATTTTATTTTTCTCGTTGGATACTTTTACTATAATTATGCGGTGCTTTCGATGTACGCAACATTTCGCGCCTTCCACGTGTGACGCATGTCAACGTGTATATTGGTTGCTGCCGTCCGGGGGTGCGCGGGCGGCGGTTGTTGCCGAACGCGAGTTGCTGCCGTCCGGGGGTGCGCGGGCGGCGGTTGTTGCCGCACGTGAGGCTCCCGAATTACCCCCTCCCCCCTACGAGGAAGTGGCCCGGCCTAGGGGCACGTTGATTATCCGTCCTTTGCGGGTGACGTTGCACGCCGCAACAGGACAAAGGGACGTGGTCCTGATTCGTCCTCGCCGGGAGTAGCATTTCCGTAAGTCGTCACTATTATTATTTTTTTTTGTCTTGCTTATTTCTATTGCTTACTATTAATGTTTTGTTCCGCGTGGGCTTTTTTATTCATCGATAAATGCTTTTAGCCGGTTCGCATGCACTCGTATCGTTTTGCGCTTTATCTTGATTGTAAAGTTTACGTCGCTGTGCTTTTCTATGATCACATATGGCCCTATCCATTGTGATTCTAGTTTCTTCGATCTTCCCCTTCGTACCGTTTCGTCGTAGAGCAATACTTTGTCTCCTACTTTAAATGTTTCTTTCTTACATTTTCTGTCGAATTGTTGCTTCGATTTTTCTTTTTCTTCTTTTGTATGCTCTCTCGCGACTTGATTCGTGGCCCGTATTCGTTCTCGCAATTCTTTCGCGTAGTCTTCGTACGAGTACGTTAATTTCGGGGGCCTTGCTAGTGTTGTCGGTAGGTTCACTCGGTGTCCGTAGACAAGTTCGAACGGTGTCAAACCTGTCGTCGTGTGAGGCGTCGTATTGTACGTGAACATTGCGTAGGGAATCCACTCATCCCAATCTGTTTGATCTTCGTTTATGTAGTGTTTGAGATATTCCGCTAGAGTACGATGCGATCTCTCTAGCGCTCCGTTACTCTCGGGATGATATGCAGTTGTCTGTATCTTTTCGATTTTCAGCAACTTGCACATGTTTTTGAATATCTCACTAGTGAAGTTTGTTCCCTGATCCGTGAGAATTTTCTCCGGAATTCCGTGTTCTAGTACTACTTTCGTTACGAAAGCTTTTGCCACTGTGTTTGCCTCTTGATTTTCTATTGGTACTGCCTTACTAAATTTCGTCAGATTATCCTGAAATGTGAGAAGGTATTTGTTTCCGTTGTTCGTGACTGTTAACGGGCCTACTATGTCGAGCGCGCATTTTTCGAATGGTCGCTCGGGCGTATCTGTGATGATCATTGGCATCTTCGTTTTTCTACTTAATTTGTTCTTTTGACAGTACTCGCATTTACTTATGTAGTCTTCTACATCCACCGTAATTCCACGCCAGTTGTGCTGCAATCGGATACGGTTTAATGTTCGCATGACTCCTTGGTGCCCTCCCGTAGGCGAGTCATGATATTCGTATAGTATTTGCCTCTTTTCCTCCTCCGAGTATTCTCTCGGAGGGTCGTTGTCCTCCTGTGCTACACCTGAGTGTGCTATATTTATTGCTGATGTTTCGGCTATCGGGTTTCGACTCAATGCGTCGGCATTCACATTGCTCTTTCCCGCTTTATGTACGATCTCGTAGTCGTATTCTTCTAACTTGAGTCTCCATCTTATTAGTCTGGAGCCGGGATCGTTTACATTAAATAACCAGATCAATGGCTTGTGATCGGTTATTATTTTGAATTTAACGCCGTATAAGTAGGGGCGAAAGTGCTTTACCGCCCATACGATAGCCAATAATTCCTTCTCCGTGGTATTATAATTTTGCTCAGCTTTGCATAATACTCGGCTGGCGTACGCTATCGGTCGGTCTTGGCCTACTGTCCCTTGTGAGAGCACGGCTCCGATGGCGTAATCCGACGCGTCGGTAGTTACCACGAACTCTTTGCTGAAGTCCGGGTAATTTAACACCGGTGCTGTCGTTAATTTCTCTTTTAATATGTCGAACGCGTTCTGCTGTTCGATTGACCAGTTAAACTTTTCTCCTTTTTTCGTGAGCTTGGTTAGAGGTTTAGCTATTTTTGAGAAATTTTCTATAAATTTTCGGTAATATCCGGCTAGACCGATGAAAGATTGTATGTCCTTTACTTTCTTCGGGGTCGGAAATTCTTTTACCGCTTGCAATTTCGACGGGTCCGGGGATATTCCTCCCTCGGAAATCACATGCCCGAGATATATTACCTCTTTTCGGAGAAATGCACACTTGCTCGGTTGCAACTTTAGATTATGTTTTCGGAGTCTGAGCAATACTGCGATTAATCGCTTGAGGTGCTCTGTCAGCGATGCTCCGTATATAACGATATCGTCGATATATACGAAACACTTTATTCCTAGTATTCCGGCTAATACCGCATACATTAGGCGCTGAAATGCAGCTGGTGCATTTTTTAGACCGAAGGGCATTCGGTTGTGCTCGAAATGTCCGTCTGGGGTAGAGAATGCCGTTTTCTGTTTATGCTTTTCATGCAACGGGATTTGATGATATCCCGAGGCCAGATCTAATACCGTGAAATATTTCGCGTTTCCCAGCTGATCGAGGATATCCGTGATATTTGGCATGGGGAACGATTCTCCCATGGTGAGGTCGTTCATTCCTCTAAAGTCGATCACTACGCGATATTTGGTTCTGCCGGACGCGTCAGGTTTTTTGGCGACAACTATTATCGGCGCATTCCATTGGCTTGTGCTTGGGCGAATTATTCCGTCGTCCAACATTTTCTGTATTTGTTTTCTCACTTCGGCCTTATGCTTCTCGGGCAACCGATATGGTTTCTTGTTCACTGGCGCGCTATCCGGCCGAGTATGTATCTCGTGCTCTATGGCTGTGGTCGCGCTTAATTTGTCTCCGTCTAAATGGAAGACGTCATGGAATTCATCACAGATTTTCTCAATTTCCTCTCGCTCTTCCGTGTTTAGGTGATCGAGCTGTATTTGTTCGCGTAATTTCTTTTGTCGCTCTGTCACATTCTCGTGTTCATCATTCGCCTGTAACGTGAGTACGCTCGCGGCGTCGTCCGCCGGCAGGTCTTCTAATGTTACGTGTGGAGTGAGGATCTCCACCGGCTTGTCCGTCACATTCAATATGCTGACCGGGCAAGTAAATTCAACGGGCTTTACGAGGCAATGCCCGATAAAAACTCCGGGAGCAGGTTCACCGCTTTTTACTATGCCTACTCGATTATGATCGGTTACGGCCTGTACTATGGTCTCACTGCAGGGAGGTAGTGTGATTTTCCGATACGGTCGTAATTTGAAAATGGCTTTGCCTATTTTCAGTTGCTTTGATGTGTTAGAAATATCGGCTTTATGCTTCGTCAGGAAGTCGTTGCCTAATATTCCCTCGTATTCGATCGGAAAATCGTCCTTCACTACGTACATTGTGTGGCGTATTTTCTTTTTTCCCAGATCCACCGTCGCTTTTATTTTTCCTAGCGTGTGTATTTGGTGTCCCGTTACGCCGATCAGTGCTAGTTTTTCCTCTCGCACCATTGTTTCTCCTTTCAAGTTACCGACTTTTATTAATGTCAGTGTTGCTCCGGAATCTAGTAGGAGATTCATTTCGCCTCTTTCTGCTTCCTGTATGGGCAGAGTTATCATGTCTAGCGGGCCTATCTTATGCTTCTGCGTTATCTGAGACACTCGATATGTCTCCGCGGCGCGTGCCTTACTTTTCCTTGGCTTCTCTTCCTCCTCGCTACTGCTACCGAAGGTTGCGTTCTCGCTAGACTCGCTTGCTTTCGTTTTTCTTATCGTGCTTACCGGTGCTTTCTTAGCGATTTCCGGTTTTGGTCGACGCGATCGCTCGGGTTTCGGTCTCCCGTTTAGCGACCAGCATTCGTCTCTCTTGTGCCCTGCTTTCTTGCAATAGGTGCACTCGATTGTGTTTATGCCACCGGGCTTGTCCGCTTTCGGCAGCGCGAATTTGTTTGTTTGCCGGCTCGTACGGCAATCTCGCCCGTAGTGGCCGGTCTTTCCACATTTGTGGCATTGCACGTTCGCGTTTCGAGCTTGTCGAGATTGCTCTTGACCGTCTTTGTTTCGGTCGATATTATAGGTCGAACGCTGAGGAGGACCCTTCAATTTCTCCTCTGACGTAGCGCCCAAAATTGCTGCTGTTAGATTAGCGTAATTTCGTGATCGCACGATCGTTTGAATGTCATCTCGGAGTCCTAGCTGGAAATTTTCTAGCGCTAGCTCCTGCATTGTGTCTAGTATCGCTTTTCTTTGTTCTGGAGAATGTTCACGACCTTCGATCATTGATTGATATAGTTCCATTGATAACTTATCTACACGGAGTCCGTATTCTCTCGCGCTTTCGCTTGGCTTTTGCCTGAGCATATTAAATTCTTTTTGAATGTGCGTGGTGCTTCGTTTTGCTAAGTAGCACATTTCTATTTCCTGCTTCAGTTGAGCGAAGGAATGTATGTCTCGCGTTTGGAAATCGTACATGGCCTTGCCTGTCAATTTCGTGCAAAGTATAGCCTTTAATAAGGATTTTTCCTCTGCGGGGTTGATTTCATTCATCGCGTAGGTACTGGCGTTTAGGAATTTTTGCACCTGAGTGCGCGACGTTCCGTCGATTTCCGGAATCATATCGCGGGCTTCTTTTAGTTTAATATACGTATTTATGGGATCGTGTTGGTTTCTTACGTCTCCCAACGTTCGTCCGTAAGTTATGTCGTGTGGGCCTTGGCTGTGTCCGCGACGACCTATGTCGTCGGGGCGATCGTAATTTGCGCCTTCTATCCGGCTCATGCGATCCTGCATGTCGCGCATGACGCGAAAGATTTCGACAGAGCGCTCAAACTCTGCGGCCTCCGCACGGTTCAACCGATCTTGCATGTCGCGCATCATATTCAAGATATCTGTAAGCACGGCGCCCTGTGTTCCTGGACTTGCTCGCTCCGGCTCATGGGCTCGGTTTTGGGCGGTTTCGTCCGGTCGCTCGTTAGCCGGGGGCCTGTGTCTTTCTATTTCCGCATGAATTTGTGCGCGTGTTATGTCTTCGCGGGGCGTGAGGGCCGGGGGGGCTCGTTGCTGGCTCATTCTGTCCTCTTCGGGCCCTTCGTTTTGCGAATCGAGACTACTGTTGTCGTCAGTGCCGGTGTCCCAGTCACTGTCTGACTCTGCGTTTGCTTGTGTCGGGGTCAGTCTACCGTCACCGTTATTATTTTCGCGCGTTAAACTTGCGTCTAAAAATTCGAATTCGCGTTCTATGACGACGTTGGGGTGTAACTCGAGCACCGGTGAATCGTCGTCTGATAGTTGCGCGTCTAGATTCCGTCGTACGCGGTCTAATGTTACATGTACAGGGCTTCGCGGACTCTCTGCAATTGCACGCCGCGCTGGCTCGCTATGTAAGAATGACGCGTTTAGCACGGGGCGGGATGGTGTAATTTCGCCGTCTGACATTTATCGGCTCTTACACCTTTTATATCCTGTAATCGCGAATGTTTTTTCGGCGCTTGCTATCGCGGTTGTGTTGCCTGCAATCGCGAAAATCTTTTGGCGCTCGCTATCGCGGTTGTGTTGCCTGCAATCGCGAAAATCTTTTGGCGCTCGCTATCGCGGGGGACGCTTGCTTAGATATAATCGGTTCGTCGCGGCGCGTGCCTGTGTCGGCTTACAATTTTTGCTGACTTACAGTACCGCCGTATGACGCATCGTGGCCTCTTTCCGTCGCTTGACGCCTGACAGGGCCGCTCCGCTGCTTCCGCGTTGTCTCTGCTTGCTGCGTCTCTGCGGCGCTGCTTCGCTGGCTCGCGGCGTCCCTGCGTCGCTGTTCCGCTGTCCCGCTTCGCTGCCTCGTTGCTCCGTGCCACGCTGCTACGCTGCTTTGCTGCTTGGGCTGGCGAGTCCGTGCGGTAGGTCGGGGCCGTCTCCGGTGTCGCTGATAACACTCGGTGGCTGCTACCGTTGCTTCGCTTACTCGGGATCTGGCTAGCTTTTCCTCTCCGGGTTATTGCCGCCGTCTAATGATCCTTTCCCGTTTGCAGGCTCAGCTTGACAGGGTGTCTCTTCCGCTCGGTTGACAGGACCACCGCTGCCACCAATTGTTGTGCCGGTAACTCGACTAGCGAGATTCGGCACTGGATTCTTTGGACCCGTCAGGAGGGAAGGGACATTTACCGAACAACAGCTTGTTTCCACTTTGATTAAATAAAACGTTTATTCTTTATTCACAATATCTTAGTTATTTCACTGCCCTGACTTGCGGGCGCTCGTTATTACACTTGGTTACAATTATCGGCACGGTGTTCTCGCGGTACGCGCTCGGTTATCAGACTGCCCGCCGCTTCTCCGAAGGGCGGGCTTTTTATCTCTCGCGTCTGACTTCCGCGATGCTGACTTAGCTGTCAGCGCTTTTGCTTCCGGGTGTGCGACCTGGAAGCCGCTTGCGACAGCCGGACTGCCACCTCAGGAGAGTTTGGCAATATTCGGGATGCGCGCTGACAGCTAGGTGTCGCAATTAGGTCACGGTGACTTCCGCCTCACAACATTGCCTCACATCCGCCTCACAAAAAAAAGTTATTATATATGTTGTGACGTTGCAGTTTCGCTGCATTGTGGCAGCGCCCCGCTGCCGTCACAAGGCGCGGGATTTCGGTGATCGATACCCTTTCGCGCCCGAGGACGATTTACAGAGTCAGAGCGAGAGATCTCCAGGGGCATAATTGTAATTGCGTTTCCGTACTCTAATCCTTTTTTTGTTATTGTAAATTTGCGTGGCGCCTCACCGAGCTGAGACTGGAGTTCCCGAGGAGCGGATTATGGAGTGCAGGATCAGCCGAGAGGGATCGAGCGGCTTATCGATTAACGCGGACGGACCACGGCGAGACTCACAGGCCGGCGGGCGCAGGGGAGCGCGGAAGGAAGCGCACGCGGCACGTAATACGGCGACGGACGGACCCGTAGAGGCAGGGCCCCGGGACGCCGGGGCGGAATGAACTTCGCCTGCCCTCCTCAACTGTAAAAGAGATTCCGGGATGGATGGCCACCATTCCCGGACGGAACCAGAAGTACGGGGACGTTAGCGTCTCGCCCGCTACCGGGAAAGATCCTGGCGAAATTACCGTGCACGCAAAGAGACTTGAAACGCCCTGCGGGAGCCAGGATTGTCGGCCCTGTGCAAGGATACGCCGCGAGCTTGCGGGTTCGCCCCCGATTGGTCCGCGCGATAGCGTCGAGCGGCTGCGTACGCCCGGGGTGGGGCGCGCAATCGATTCCGCGATCGAGCGAAATTTCGGGAGCACTTGTGGATCGTCCTTGGTAGCCCCCGCACGTTTCGGGATGGAGTCGCGATACTACCAGACACTTTTCCTGCCAAGCTATACGATTTCGGACATTTCCTTCAGCCTTGGAGTGACGGCGAGGAGTCTCGAGAGAGAAGAACCAACAGTGAGGTTGCCTCGATATTATTCTTGATCATGTAAAGCCACGATACCGCCCTCCGGGTCGCGCTCGCTCGAAATTCTCTTCGGTAACCGGCGGCATGTGCCGACAAAGAGTCCATTAGGCGATCGATAACGAGAGCGAGGGGCCTTGGGATGGTATCGCGGCCGTGGGATTATTATCGAGTTGCGGAAAAGCTTCTGGAGATCGCGGTAGATGTGTCCGCGGATTTCGTATCGCGAATTCACCGCCTCGTGTAACCTTAGTGTTAGCGAACGCAAGATTATTGCGTGGTAATTTGCCCGGTCGGGACGCAGATCGTACACGCGGTAATGGCCGCGTCTAGAATGTTCGCCTACTTCGTGTGTCGAGATTTTTCGCGTTGAAATAATCGCGTTCCGACGATGCTCGCGTCAGGATAATTCGCGTTGGATTGTAATTCGCGTTCGGTTATCGTTCGCGTTAGATTTAGTGCGTTACGTTATGATTCGCGTCGGAAATGTTACTCATGTTCGGTGGGTCCTGGCGTTAAAAATTTTGTGCGTTAGAATAGTAATCGTTTGCCTGTTTCTTGCGTTACCGGTATGATTTGCGTTGGATTACTATTGCGTTTCGTTAGTACTCGCGGTAAATTGCGTATTTTCGCGTCACTTATGGTCTCTCGCGTGGTTACTCGCGGAAATTCCGTACTTTCGCGTTAGCTACGGTATTTTGCGTCATGACGAGGACCTCTGCTCCTCATTCTTCGCGTTAAAAACCTTGCTGACAACCGGGTGACCTCCTTTTGGGCACGTAACGATTTGACACCGCATGATTAGACACGCACTTTTGGACACGTAACTATTGAAGACCGCACGATTCGACACCGCATGATTCAACACTGCACGATTGGACACCGCACGATTGGACACCGCACGATTGGACACCGCATGATTCGACACCGCACAATTCGACACGAACATTGCACGATTCGACACCGCACGATTCGGCACCGCACGATTCGACACGAACATTGCACGATTCGACACCGCACGATTCGACACCGCACTTTTCGACACGCACTTTTCGACACGCACGATTCGACACCGCACGATTCGACACCGCACAATTCGACACCGCACTTTTCGACACGCACGATTCGACACAGCACGATTCGACACAGCACGATTCGACACCGCACGATTCGACACGCACAATTCGACACCGCACGATTCGACACCGCACGATTCGACACCGCACGATTCGACACGCACAATTCGACACCGCACAATTCGACACGCTCGATTCGACACCGCACGATTCGACACCGCACTTTTCGACACGCACGATTCGACACCGCACGATTCGACACGAACATTGCACGATTCGACACCGCACAATTCGACACCGCATTTTTCGACACGCACGATTCGGCACCGCACGATTCGACACGCACAATTCGACACCGCACGATTCGACACGCTCGATTCGACACCGCACGATTCGACACCGCACGATTCGACACCGCACGATTAGAAGCGAGAGCTGATATAAAAAATTAGAGAGTAACAGAACTCGCAAAGAAAAATAATAAATGAAAAACTATTACGTTTTTTTTAATTGTGTTTATTTTTAATTTTATATATTATCATATACATAGTGTCATCATATACATAGTGTCTCAAAGCACTACCCAACGCTTGTCGAAAGGTAGGAGTCGAGATTAACATAAAAATCGCCTATCATTTTGCGGCATTCGCATCGAGTTTTTAAATGTTAAAATCGTACAAGTGAAAGCGCGCGAGGAAAAGCGCTCGAGCCGCCTAAGCTATATAGCTATATAGCACGGCCCATTGTATCAAGCATTGTCTTTCGATGCGTGGCAAAAAGAAAGAACGACGTTGGAAGCACGAAGCACAGGCTGCGATGTGTTTCTCTTTTCTTTTTCACGCATCGAGCAATTAATGCCGACACACTGGACCGTGCTACAACTCAGGCAGTTCGAGCGCTTTGCTCCACGCACTGTCATTTGTACGTTTAATAATTCAATAATAGGTACACCAAAAAAAAAGTTGGATGTTCGCTAGACTACACCACCATACCTATATGTTTTTGGCATCGCTGAATCCGAATCCGTTGTCTGTTTTACCCCATCACGTCAGGTTTCGTCCCTAACCTCAAAAAAAATCTTAAAAACGCTAAAACGGCTCTTTCATGTTGAGAAATAAAGCATAAGCACCATATTTATATGTTTTTGGGATCGCTGAATCCGAATCCGTTGTCCGTTTTACTTCATCACGTCAGGTTTCATCCCTAACCTCAAAAAATACCTCAGAATCGCTAAAATAGCGTTTTTAAAATTGAACAGAGAACACTGGCGATTAAAATCTGTCGAAGGCAATTTTTATGTTAATCTCGAATCTCGACTCTTACCTTTCGACAAGCGTTGGGTAGTGCTTTGAGACTGTTGAATGATATGCTGATTATCCCGAGAGGGATGCGGAGTGCAGGGATCGGACGTTTATGAACTCGACACAGGTATCGCCGTCACAAGAACTCGTCTTTATTTTGTTTAACAATCGCTGAGAACGTATAGCTGTTCGTACGCGAAGCTTGCGTGAACGGAGACGCTCGAACGCGATGGCCGTGCTTTCGCGGTCGGACGATAACGCTGGTGACTCCGGTTTGGCAACGCGGAGAGCAAAATAGTCGACCGGCTCGAGTCACTGTCGGAATCGTTCTATCTTTTCGGAGCACAGCAAAGACGACTGCCGGAGCGGCTCGCAATTCCCCGATACCGGCGCTCCTTCCGGATCGCCGCCGAATTCCCCGATCGGGGATTGACAGGTGACGCCGGAGTCATCTGTTCGACGCGTGACTAGTCCCGCTTTCACTCGGAAATACGCGGCGCGGTGTTGATGAGGAATGATTCGCGCAGTATCGCTCGGATGGCGCCGTCGATCCCTTTTGTGGATTTTCGGGACACGCAAAATAACGGAACAGAGACATTATGTATATGATGACACTATGTATATGATAATATATAAAATTAAAAATAAACACAATTAAAAAAAACGTAATAGTTTTTTATTTATTATCTTTCTTTGCGAGTTCTGTTACTCTCTAATTTTTTATATTAGCTCTCGCTTCTAATCATGCGGTGTCGAATCGTGCGTGTTGAAAAGTGCGGTGTCGAATCGTGCAATGTTCGTGTCGAGTGTCGAATCGTGCGGTGTCGAATCGTGCGGTGTCGAATCGAGCGTGTCGAATCGTGCGGTGTCGAATTGTGCGTGTCGAATCGTGCGGTGTCGAATCGTGCGGTGCCGAATCATGCGGTGTCGAATAGTGCGTGTCGAAAAGTGCGGTGTCGAATCGTGCGGTGTCGAATCCTGCGTGTCGAAAAGTGAGGTGTCGAATCGTGCGGTGTCGAATCGTTCAATGTTCGTGTCGAGTGTCGAATCGTGCGGTGTCGAATCGTGCGGTATCGAATTGTTCGTGTCGAATCGTGCGGTGTCGAATCGTGCGGTGTCGAATCGTGCTGTGTCGAATCGTGCGTGTCGAATCGTGCGGTGTCGAATTGTGCGTGTCGAATCGTGCGGTGTCGAATCGTGCGGTGCCGAATCATGCGGTGTCGAATAGTGCGTGTCGAAAAGTGCGGTGTCGAATCGTGCGGTGTCGAATCCTCCGTGTCGAAAAGTGAGGTGTCGAATCGTGCGGTGTCGAATCGTTCAATGTTCGTGTCGAGTGTCGAATCGTGCGGTGTCGAATCGTGCGGTGTCGAATCGAGCGTGTCGAATCGTGCGGTGTCGAATTGTGCGTGTCGAATCGTGCGGTGTCGAATCGTGCGGTGCCGAATCATGCGGTGTCGAATAGTGCGTGTCGAAAAGTGCGGTGTCGAATCGTGCGGTGTCGAATCCTGCGTGTCGAAAAGTGAGGTGTCGAATCGTGCGGTGTCGAATCGTTCAATGTTCGTGTCGAGTGTCGAATCGTGCGGTGTCGAATCGTGCGGTATCGAATTGTTCGTGTCGAATCGTGCGGTGTCGAATCGTGCGGTGTCGAATCGTGCTGTGTCGAATCGTGCGTGTCGAAAAGTGCGGTGTCGAATCGTGCGGTGTCGAATCGTGCGTGTCAAAAAGCGCGGTGTCGAATCGTGCGGTGTCGAATCGTGCAATGTTCGTGTCAAATCGTGCGGTGCCGAATCGTGCGGTGTCGAATCGTGCAATGTTCGCGTCGAATTGTACGGTGTCGAATCATGCGGTGTCCAATCGTGCGGTGTCCAATCGTGCAGTGTTGAATTATGCGGTGTCGAATCGTGCGGTGTTCAATAGTTACGTGTCCAAAAGTACGTGTCTAATCATGCGGTGTCGAATCGTTACGTGCCCAAACGGGATACGCCCGTATTTCTTACACGCGAAAAAATAACTTAGTAATATTAGGTAAATGTCATTAACTAGTTCAAAGTTTGCTGTTATTGCTAAAAATTAGCTGTTAAAAATAAAATACATTTGCTATAAAATACAATTTTATTAGCTAAAATTAAAAATGTTTAATACGAATAACTAAAAGAAAGTAGCAGCTATTCCTCATTATCTTACGTGAAGCTGAACATTCAATTTGATTTAGTTATTATTGCTAAGAGAATTTAGCATAATGGATTTATCTAAACGTTATTTGTTTCTAGCAGTGAATATTTTTTACTGCAGCACCAAAATTTTAACAGCTAAAGAATTGAGTTTTGGTAACGACAACATTAGCTGTCTCTATTTTAATGAAACATCTTAACTGCCACAGCTATATTTTAGCTTCCTTGGCTAATCATTTTTTTGCGTGTAGGACGAATTCAGACCTTGGCAAAAAAGCAGAAGGCAGAAAACTAATCAAAACTCGCACTGATAGTCTTTCTCTTTTTGTTTAAAAAGGGAAGTAGGAAGTGTCGACTACAGTGCGAGTTCTCATTGGTTTTCTGCTTTCTGCTTTTCTGCCAAGGTCTGAATTCGCCCTTAGATTGCTTTAACACAATTTTTGTGGATATTGAAAAAAAAGAAACAAGGAAAATGTAGGGGAGAGTGGGGCTGGTTGGCCGCTTTTTTATTCTGGGATTTTTTATATTTTCCAGGTGCTTTGAAAAAAAAAATCGAATTGACCATTTCGAAGGTACAACCCTTGACTATATATAGGGAAAATTTTGAATTTTTAAAATTATATTGTAAAAAGTTGTAAATGATCAAACACTGCGGGAAAAAGCGGCCAACTTGCCCCGCTGTCGGGGCAGGTTGGGCAATTTTGTGAAATTAATGAAGGGCAGTAATTATATTATTTTAATTAGAAAAATAAACATTCCGCACGCGACGTGCGCGGGATGGACCACTTTCCACGCACTTGTAACATAAAATAGGGTGTGTAACACGTGCGTGAAGTTGAAAATTCCCGGGTGCGGTAATCGCACTTCGGCTCGCCTTTGGCTCGTGCGTCCACTCCGCACCCGTGAATTTCCATCTTTCCGCACTTGTTACGCAAATAACTATTCCCGTATCATATTCGCTCGTGGCGTTTGGGGCAGGTTGGGTACGGGCCAATCTGCCCCGTACCCAACTCGGCCAACCTGCCCCAAACGCCACGAGCAAACATTTTGACATTTCACGAATACCAAAAGTGAGGTTAGTTTTAAAAACGATGATGATTTAGAAAGCCTATGGAATGTTCTTGAAAATATGTATACTCTCCATTAATTGTAACAACAAGTACATTCAATAATCATACAAGTTTTTTACTGTATTTATTTACTCACCACTCTCGAAAAGAAACAAATTGCGATTTTGCCAAAATGACGCAGCATAAATAAACGAAAATATAGTCACGTATTTATCTCTCACTAATACACTTAATTTCGTAGAAAGAGCACCACTTGTCACTTCTATCATTTTCAAACAGCCAGTCGGCCAACCTACCCGACGGCCAACCAGCCCCACTCTCCCCTACATAAGATAAATAAGATGTTACATAACTTTGTTAAAGGATGTAATCAAATTTGTCCATCTATATGTTGATGAAAATATACAATTATTTGTAAATAATAATGTTGCAACAAATATTGTAACAAATTATATTGATTATATTGACAAAAGTGGTTTATAAATTTAAAAAATTAGATTATATAATATATTAAGTTATATAAATAAACTAGTTATATTTATTATCTATTATTTTTATATTATATTTTAAGATAAACATTCAATCGCTGAAGCGAACCATGAATCGCAGAGTAAAGACGATAATTACAAAACGAACTTGTTTAGAAAATTTAGCAGCTGTTATTAATAAACGATTGAAAGCGAATCCGATGATAACAGCAATGTTGAAGATGGCGGTGATGATAATGAAATAAATTTAAGAGTGGCTGAAGAGGAAAATGTTAATATTTCATTTCATGAGGAAGAGTTAGATAGCGAAACAAATGAAAATATTTTGCATAATGAAGATTTGACTAATGAAAGTGTTCAAAATACATCTGACAGTACAGATTCTGAAGATTTAAGATCTAATCCAAGCAATCACGATTCAAATTTTGAAAATAACAGTGACATTAATGAAGAGGAACCTTTACAATTTGGTAATAACAATGAGAGAGGGCAGTATATCGTTAGAATTTTACGTAAATGGGTTCAAGAGGGAGGCATTGTGTCAATGCGAAAGCTTGATTTTTTACTTGTAAAGCTTCATCGTATATTTCCTGTTGTACCACTTAGTTACAAGACACTCTTGCATACCCCACATGAAATTAATATAAATAAAGTTAATGGAGGAGAGTTGTGGTACAAAGGAATAGCTTATAACTTGGATCTAATAAATTTAGACGAATATTTACAAAAATTTAATAAAATTTTTATCGATATTAATATTGATGGCCTTCCATTATTTAAAAGTAGCGCAGAAAGATTTTGGCCCATTTTTGGGAAACTTGTTGCATCAAAAAATGAACCTTTCATCATAGCTATTTTCAAAGGAAAGAAAGATTCTAATATAAATGACTTACTCTATGATTTTGTAAGAGAGATGGCTGATTTACGTGAAAATGGATATATACGAAATAATGTGAGATATAAATTGTCAATAAGACATTATATCTTCGATGCGCCTGCTCGATTCAAGGTGAAATGTTGCATCGAACATGGTGGATATTGTGCTTGTGAGAAATGCGAAGTAATTGGAGAGTACGTTGATAATAAAATGACTTATATAGAACTAGATAAAAATCTTAGAACAGATCAATCCTTCCTTAATCAGGAGCAACCTTATCATCATACTGGCCGTTCACCGTTGGAAGTGATTAGAGCTGGTTTAGTTTCCCAGTTTCGTTTAGATAGTCTTCATTTGTTATATATTGGTGTTTTTAAACGATTGATTCTTGCTTGGAGAAAGTGGAATGGGCCTTGGAAGTTACATCACAGTATAATACAAAACATTTCTGACAAGTTGCTGATGCTAAAAGATTCCTGCCCTCGAGATTTTAACCACCAAGAAGCTTAACCGATCTCACGTTTTTTAAAGCAACAGAATATCGACGGATATTACTATACGACGGTATGTTGATTTTCAAAGATTGTGTAGCAGATGAAGTTTATAAACACTTTTTACTGTTGCATTGTGCAATTTACATTTTGAACAGTCCGTGTTTGGTGCATACGCATTGTGACTATGCTAATACATTATTAAGAAACGAAAAGAGAATGTCGCAAATGAGGTGGTGGATGGGATCCAGTTTCGGAGAATCCATGTCAATGACATCTTATTTCAGTGCAATAGGAAAGATGCTTGTTTCAAAACATGTAATAACACTGTTGCAGTTCTCCAAAATATTGTGCAAGTACAAAATAAAATATACTTTATTGGTTGTTTCTTCTTTGTTGCTGTGAATGCATATGAATATCCTCTGCCTTCTTCTCATCTTGGAATTGTGAAAGTTTCATATCGGAATGAAGAAAGGCAAATTTTTCCTCTGACTGATATTACATGTAAATGTTGGCTTATGCCTGATGGCGATGCTTATGTATGTGTTCCTTTGTTACACAGCATGCCCTTATTCAAATAATATTTTTTAGGTTTACTTTTTCTGTAAGTAATACCATTTTTAAATATATAATTTTTTTCATTTACTATTTTAAATTATATTTAATTTGCTTCAACGTTTGTATAAAAATTTTTGTTTTTTTATTATTTTTTTGTAATTTTCTAGCAACATTTCTGTGCAAGAGGTAAATTCTTCGCGTATGTATATGTATGCATGTACCTGTAAGTGTATATGTGTATGTAGGAGGGAAATTTATATCATAATCATCATTTTCTTATTAATACTTTTTTTATATGCTGCTTGCCTTGATGAGTAAAATATACTTTCTCTCATTTTTGTTGGAGAGTCCCCGGATCTATGTACTCTGTGGCAACACGCACTATTGGCGACCTCATGCGTACCGCCTTAACGCGGCCCCTCATTGGACGGACCGCCACCTATCTTCCTACCATTACGCACGTGTAGTTACTCTTCTAACATTCTTGTTCTATGCACTACCGTCTCGAAGCCCGCCCGCTCGACTTCGTCAATAAAGATAACAGCGTGCTATTTTACATCTGCGTATTTTACTCGATCTATCACCGTTCCCAGCCATCCCAACAGGTTATGGGCCCAGGCCTCGCATAAAAGGAAAGGAACGAGGAAGTAAGCGACAGACGAGTAAACGACGAACGATTCGGCGACGAGGAAATAAGCAACGCGTACGTATATCTATTTTGAGGTTACGCTGCGACTCGATACGAAATGAGTTCCACCGTAAGAATCGAAACCTTGAACAAGGATAACTTTGATACGTGGAAGTTGCAGATGCAAGCCCTACTAATTAAAAACGACGCTTGGGCATACGTTAGCGGAGAAATCCCGAGGCCTATTCTTGTTAGCGAAAACGCGACTTCTCAGCAGGAAGTGGATACATGGGTCAAAAACGACAGTAAGGCCAAGTCAGACATTATCCTATCGATAAGCTCGTCGGAATTAAAGCAGATTAAAGGCTGCAATACCTCGCGCGAATTATGGCTAAAGTTAGAATACATTTATCAGTCGAAAGGGCCGGCACGAAAAGCGACGCTCCTGAAACAGCTCACATTACAGCTCATGGAAGAAAGCGAAGACATTCACGAACACATTCGGAAGTTCTTCGATGCCGTGGACAAGCTCGGAGAAATGGACGTCAAAATTAACCTAGATTTATGCTTTGGCGATTATGCTTTTATATAGCTTGCCACCAAGTTTCGAAAACTTTTGATGCGCAATTGAATCCCGAGACGAGTTGCCGTCACCAGAAGTGCTCCGCATCAAAATCATCCAGGAAAGCGATGCTCGAAAGAACGACTCACGCGCGAACGCCCAGAATGCTATGATTGCAAACAAAGGCAATACTACGAAACGTCGAAATCAGAAGAAGAAAACGACGGAAGGCGACAAATCCGATACTAAAGAAGGATTCAAATTCCAATGTCATCGATGTCGTAAGTATGGACACAAGGCAGCTGAATGTAGACAAGGACGCAGCAGTGACGCACAGTCTGCGAAGAAAATGGAAGACGTTAGCTTGTATGCTGGACTTGAATCGCCGCACGATCAGAACGCTATGCGCGCCAACGAATCAAATAACCCGAAGTGGTGCCTGGATAGCGGTGCGACATCACATATGTGCAACGAATTAAGCGAATTTACGGACGTAAAAAACGGAAATCATGGACGTTTGAACCTGGCTAACAACGCATCGACACAAGTTGCAGCAAAAGGGACAGTATCTTTCACGACAAACGTACACGGTGGGGCAAGGAATATTCACTTGAAGAATACTCTACACGTTCCGGATCTTCGGACGAATCTCATATCAGTCGCGAGAATCGCAGATAACGACTACAAGGTGATCTTTAGTAAACTCGGCGCTGAAGTGATCGACAACGATGGAAACGTAAAATTAACGGCGAATCGAGTCGGCGATCTTTTCTACGTGTGCGAAGATACAATCGAAGATACGATCGAACATTGCAAGACAGTCACGGCAGATGAAGCGTCGGGAACACTGATGTCTTGGCATTGTCGCCTCGGACTTCTAAACATCGAAGATCTTCTTGACGCTGAACGCAATGGAATTCTGTTAGGAATCAAGATCGGACAGCACAAGGCAAAAATACAGTGTAGCACTTGCACTCACGGAAAAATGACTAGAGCACCGTTCTCTAAAAGGTCAGACCGGAAGACGGAGACGTTAGAGATTATACACTCCGACGTATGCGGACCAATGAGAACCGCATCTATTGGGAAGGCAAAGTATTATGTAACTTTCATCGACAATCGCACGAGATGGTGCGAAATCCGCTTCCTAAAGTCCAAAGACGAAGTCCTTTCATCTTTCAAAGAATTCAAGCAACTTGTCGAGAATCAAAAAGGTAGACGAGTGAAGTGCCTACAGTCCGACAACGGAGGCGAATACACGAGCAAGGATTTTGATATGTACCTGAAGGAACACGGAATCACTAGAAGGCTATCTGTCGCACGCAATCCAGAGCAAAACGGCATTGCGGAAAGGAAGAACCGCACCATCCTGGATACAGCCAGATGCCTATTATTACAGTCAGGCTTACCTTCGAGTTTCTGGGCAGAAGCGGTTAATACCGCGAACTATATTAGGAACAGATGCCCAACGAAAAGTCTGAACGGAATGACACCTTACGAGGCTTGGACAGGAAATAAACCAGACGTGAAACACTTCCGAGAATTCGGATGCAAAGTTCTGTGTTTAGATCGCAATCCCACTAAAGGAAAACTAGCATCACGCAGCAAGGAGGGCATTTTCCTCGGTTACTCAGAGCAATCCAAGGGTTATCGGATCTGGCTCCCTGAAGAACGAAGAGTCGAAATATCACGAGACGTAAAGTTCTTGGAAGACCCTGATGATGTGTCGAAAAGTAACGAATCACCCGTCCCGGAAATTCCTCTTGAAGAGAAGACCACGGAACCCACTCCACACGAGGCGGAGATTGACCTGTCGACGGCGAAGAAAGACACCGAAGATATCGATCTAAACGCGGACTATTCAGAAGACGAGGACGCCTCGGAAGTCATTAACGAAGAAACAGCAGAAGAAGCGTCGACGACTCCGAAGAAAGGCCCCGGAAGGCCTAAATTAATCCGGACTGGATTAAGGGGGAGACCGCGTAAGTTATTTCACGAGCGACGCGAGACCGCAAATACGATGGAAAAACATTACGCCTTTCTATCGGAAGTTTCCCTAAAGGAAGCAATGTCCAGTCCGCACGTAGAAGAATGGATGCAAGCCATGGTATCAGAGGTCAAGTCTATTATTCGAAATGACACATGGGAGATCGTTCCCCGTCCTACTGACCGTCATATAATCGGAAGTCGAATAGTACTGAGGAACAAGTTTCGGCCGGATGGTTCCATTGAAAGGAGGAAAGCACGTATCGTGGCCCAAGGATTCTCACAGCGCCCGGGGGTACATTTCAATCAGACGTTCGCTCCTGTGGCTAGGATAAGTTCCATACGGCTGATGGTTGCTATAGCTGCTCGTTACGGGATGGACATACAACAATTAGACGTGACGACGGCATATCTAAACGGTACTATTGACGAGGAGATATTTATGTTTCCACCTATAATGTTACAGGAATGTCTGGAATCAATTATCGAATCGGAGGGAAGCAACAGCACAATCGGCATCAAGGCGAGACAGATGCTTGAAAAATTGCGTTCCGGTGAGATGGTCTGTTTGCTGAAAAGGTCTCTTTACGGGCTTCGACAAGCAGGCAAATGCTGGTACGACACATTAGATGAAACTTTAAGGAAACATGGCGCAACCCCCTGTCACGCTGATCCATGCGTGTATTACATCGGACAAGGAGAGGACTTACTATTGATCGGCACCTATGTGGACGACGTATTAATGGCTTCACGTGACCCTAACGCCATTAATAGGATGAAGAAGTGCTTGTCACGAGAATTCGAAATTAAGGATCTTGGAAAAGTCAGTTGCTGTCTCGGAATTCAATTCATGCGAGATGACGAAAAAATCATAATGCACCAAAAAGGATATATCGAAGATATCTTAAGGCACTTCGGGATGAGCGAATCAAAGCCCGTCCGGACTCCAATGGACCCCAACGTAAAGTTAGCGATGCCCGAGGACGCCTGTGACCCCAATATCCAGGCGCTGCCATACCGTGAGCTTATTGGCGCCCTCACATATCTGGCGGTGGCTACAAGGCCGGACATCGCGTATGCAGTTAGCTCGCTGGGCCAGTTCAGTAATTCTTACGGGAGTATCCATTGGACCGCTGCCAAACGCGTATTGCGTTACCTGAGAGGGACGACCAACTTAGGATTAACTTTTGAGACCGACTCCGACCCACTTATGCCCGTTTCTACCAACGCGGTTTAAAAGTTAATCCCTAGTGACATTCGGTTAACCAAAGTTTGCCAAAATATTGGTTTCTATCAATGATAAACTCACGTTTAAACGTACGTAAATCCAGTTTAATTTAAACGATCAATATTGACCGTTTAGCATTGTTCAACTACGGTTAAAAAATATAACTAGCTAGTTTTGTAGACAAAAATTGTGTGATAAGGTTATATGTAAGGTTATTAATAAGGTTATATATATTAAATAAAGTAAATATATTAATTAAAGTAAATATAAAGTAAATAAAAAAGTAACAATAAAATTGATGTAAACATTTCATGATACAGAAATTTTCATAATTTATAATATAGAAGTTACACGTAGGAAATATGATGCCCCAGCACTTATTAAACTTGTTGTTTTCTGATGATGAAGATATTGTGAATGTGAGACCGATCAGAAGAAGGAAAAGATTTAAACATCGCATTAATTATTTGGAAGAGCTTGATGACATCGAATTCATAATGCGATTTCGAATAAGTAAAAGATCTGTGTTATCAGTGTTACAACACATAAGGGAAGAATTAGAATTTGCAACAAATAAGTAAGTAGAAACTATTTTATGATTGTAAATATAAATTCTAGTAAACGTAAAGGTAATACAATAATTTCTTTTTAGAAATAAAGCGATATCTCCCATGATACAATTGTTATTGACGCTTCGTGTATATACCACTGGATCATTTCTCATATCTGCTGGAGATTTCTCAGGTGTGAGCACAACTTCAGCACATTATATTGTACACAGAGTCAGTAGAGCCATTGCTAGATTACGACCTCTTTATATTCATTTTCCAAACACGGAAGAAGAAATAAGAAAGGAACAACAACAATTCTATAAAATTGCGCGTTTCCCAAGAGTGATAGGATGTATAGATTGCACACATATCCGTGTCCAATCATTTGGTAAAAAAATTATTGCTATATAAGATACTATTATATTATTTACATTGATTTGCCTACTATATAATTATTACTACATGTTCTTTTATTTTGATTATTGTAGGTGGAGAAGATGCTGAGTTATTTCGTAATAGAAAAGGATACTTTTCCATAAATACGCAAGCAACATGTAACAGCAATTTACAAATAACAGATATAGTTGCTCGTTGGCAAGGTTCTGTGCACGATAGCACAATTTTTAATAACAGTCGCTTGAGAGCAAATTTTGAGAATGCCGCATATGGTAACGGTTTTTTGTTAGGAGATTCCGCATATCCTTCGAAGCGGTATCTTCTAACTCCACTGATAACGCCACAAACTGCTGCAGAACGACTCTATAATGAATCACATATTCGTACCCGCAATATAATAGAACGTCTATTTGGCGTTTGGAAAAGAAGATTTCCAATTCTAGCATTGGGAATGCGATATCACTTACAAAGAGTCATGCCTATTATTATTGCAACAGCAGTGCTTCACAATATTGCTAGACAAAATAATGACCCACAACCAGATGACGATCCAAATTTAGATTTACCATGGGATCATATGCTAGCCGAATGCAACATTAACCAGAGAATCAATAATGACGAAGTTGCTGGTGCAACAGTAAGAACAGAACTGATTCATACTTATTTTGCTAAGTATGTTTATTTTCATATAGTATATTAAAATTTTGTATTTCTATTAGATTGTATGTGTATGTGTATGTTCGCACGCTGATGTATGTATGTACGTGTGTGCATAAATTATATAATTTAAAAGTTTTAACTTTATAAATACCTATATAAATTACCCTATATAAATTATAATAATTCTATAAAATATCTCTATTATTATAAGAAATATATTTTTTCCAGCATTAGAGTATAATAAAGTGAGGAAACCATACATCTACCCTGAAACGTTTCACAATTAACACACATGAATGAAAGACATCTAAAAAGTCAAAGAAACTTTCTATCCTTTTGCATATGTGTGGAGTATAAACTGCATAAGGATATCGAACAGGAAATGCGAAAACCTAAAAATATATTTAGATATTTAGTGATATATTTGTCTCATTTCTGTTTTATTTTTATGTGCACATTAAGAAAATTTCAAATTTAAACAATATTGATGTTTGTAACACTTTTTATTTGAATAAGATACAATTTAAAGTTACATTGCACATATATTATATACATTTTTCACTTATACATAATAAAAAGTATATTATCAAGAAAATATCTTCCTCCTCTCTGTCTCTCTCTAAGCACTCATGTATTATTTTATAAATACTTTGTATTACACTGAACAAAAATAATAAAACTAATATATTATTTTGCAGTAAGAACAAAACATAAATTAAACTTCTTGTAAAAAAAGAAACAGTTTTTATATATAACGTAACTGTGTATTACACTAATCGAACAAAAATAAAATCAATATATTATTTTGCAGTAAGAACAAAACATAAATTAAACTTCTTGTAAAAAAAGAAACAGTTCTTATATATGTAACGTAACTTATTGTATTAGACTGATCAAACAAAAATAAAATCAATATATTATTTAGAAGTAAGAACAAAACATAAATTAAATTTACTTATTTTCACTTTTAATTATTTAATATTTTATAGCTTCTTTATATCATCAGTCTTTCTGATCAGTCTTTCAATACTATCTCACTGTACGAATTAAAAATAAAATTTGTTTCTATGAAAAGACTTGTTAAATGACTTGTTTTGTTGCACCTCTTTTTGTAATCTATGCCCCTGTAATAACAACTCTTTTTCTAATATCTGTACTTCTAATTGTTCTTTCTTCAATCGTGTACTTAAGATTTGCATCTCTATTTCACTTTTTGCTTTAAAATCGTCTGTCATACATTCTGCAAGCTTGATCTTTGAATCTGTTAACATGTCAAATTGTGACATTCTTGAAGTAATAGTTTCTTCTTTTTTCTTATATGGATTGTCTTGTCTATTAAGTTTTCTAGATTTATATTGATCATTTAAAACATTGGTTTTTACTTGAAGTGGAGTACTTATTTTTCGTTTTAATATTTGTACTGCGGATGTGTTCTGTACATCTTGCTTTTCTGGTTTTTGTATATTTTGTATATTGCTCTTCTTAAGAGAGTGTTGTTTATTATTTTCTCTCATAAACTGCAACAAAAAGGTAAATAAATACAAAGATAAATAATGTAACGTACAGGGTGTATCAAGACCATACAGAGCGGTACGGCGGGTTGCCCATTCGAGCAGGCGCGCATGGTCGTTCACAATTGCGTTGACTTCGGTGCATCACCTATAATCACTCGCATATCTTTTTTACAATAAAATGGACTTTGTAGCGCCCGAAGTTGCAATAAAATTGTGACGGATTTTCGCAGCAGTAACGTTCAGAAGTCGAGATGACAATACAGGTTATGACACGGTAAAATACGATAAAATAAAATCTAATACGGTAAAATACGGAAAACGTTGAAATAATATCAAACACGGTAAAATACGGCGAAATAAAATCAAATACGGTAAAATACGGCGAAATAAAATCAAATACAGTAAAAAACGTTGAAATAAAATCAAACACGGTAAATTATGGCAAAATAAAATCAAATACGGTAAAAAAACGTTGAAATAAAATCAATCGCGGTAAAATACGGTGAAATAAAATCAAACACGGTAAATTATGGCAAAATAAAATCAAATACGGTAAAATACGGCGAAATAAAATCAAACACGGTAAAAAACTTTAAAATAAAATCAATCGCGGTAAAATACGGTGAAATAAAATCAAACACGGTAAAATACGGTGAAATAAAATCAAGCACGGTAAAAAACGTTGAAATAAAATCAAATACGGTAAATTATGGCAAAATAAAATCAAATACGGTAAAAAAACGTTGAAATAAAATCAATCGCGGTAAAATACGGTGAAATAAAATCAAACACGGTAAAATACGGTGAAATAAAATCAAGCACGGTAAAAAACGTTAAAATAAAATCAAATACGGTAAATTATGGCAAAATAAAATCAAATACGGTAAAAAAACGTTAAAATAAAATCAATCGCGGTAAAATACGGTAAAATAAAATCAAACACGGTAAAATACGGTAAAATAAAATCAAACACGGTAAAATACGGCGAAACAAAATCAAATACGGTAAGAAAACGTTGAAATAATATCAAACACGATAAAATACGGCGAAATAAAATCAAATACGGTAAAATACGGCAAATAAAATCAAGCACGGTAAAAAACGTTGAAATAAAATCTAATACGGTAAAATACGGCGAAATAAGCGAAAAAGCTCGTACCATAGTCCATTATAATCATTATATGTTATAATTTTATTGTTTAAATTATTTTTTGCACACAATGTTTATGCACAGGGCAAAAGTCAGCAATTAGCATATGTGTGCAAATTTAAATTATAAGTCGGCTAATAAATTTTATTCAATGTAAGTCTGAATAATGGCAGAAATCACCATTAACAAATCTTACAATATTCATTTTGTTTAATTAATTAATAATTTATCATTAAATTGATAATCAATTTAATATATCAATGCTAATGAGCATTATATAATTCTTTACATAAATGATGCTGCTGCATCTTGAAAATCTTAATCTTAATCTCATAAACAAAAGGTTTATTAGTATATAAAATATACAATTTTAAATATGATGCTAATAAATAGTTTATATAAGGCAAATTATCATAATATTTAATAAATACTTTTCAGTTTATATTCCTTGTAGATTTAAATGAGATTTAAATGAGTAGCATTATTTACATAAAGATGCTTATTAGCATCAGTATATTGAATTAATTATTAATGCTAATGATGAAATATTCATAATCTCAAATAAATGTTGTTAGACATAAGATCCGCTGATAATTGTTTTTATCGTTATAAATAACGATGATAACGGTTATCAACTCGTGCCTAATAACATTTATTTCAGATTATTAATATATATATATTGTCACGTCTTTTTCACTCCCGGAGCGGTCCGGGCCGTGTGACGGATCAAAAGGGGAAGGAGAGAAGGATGATAAGCCTCTCCGGTAGTTCTCTCGTACCCCCGACACTCCACTAACCGAATTTTATTGTTGGGCGCCAGACGCGTGAATTCGCGTCCGCGAAATCGCGAGAAACTAAAGAGAGAGACGCAAGGCGAAATAAGTCGGTGTGCGAGGAATCGGCTAGCTCGCCCTAATAGCAGGGCGCGCGGGGTTGATTAAGGGCAGCGCGATGTTCAGCGGGATGACACGCAAATCATTAACTCAGTCAACTAACAAATGAAAAGGAACATTTATTGTAGAATAACTTTCGGAAAACAATACGGCCATTTCGGCTTCCATTAATCAGAAAAAGCAAATAGATAGCTGATAACACGGGCGTCAAGTTTTGAACAATAAGAATGGCAGTAACGCGGACGCCAGAAATAAGCGGAGAATTACGTTAATTTAGTAAACGCGCGGAAGGCGCCGTTGATGAGCAAGAAATACTGGTAGAAAACTAAACTCACAAATACTTCGAAATGATGCCTTTTATAGCTATAATAGAATAAGATCAATTGATTCTGTTGGCAGACGAATAGGCTATTTGTTTTCCTTCTCTATGTTTAGCTTCCATTCTAATACATGATAATGGCTCAAGAGGACCTATTTCAGGAATAACATCTGGATAATGGATATTTAATTGCATCTCAGGCGTTTCGCGGCGCGCGGCCGTCGCGCGGATTGCGCCTAATATTATGGCTCTAACATCGCGCGTTATCAAACAATATTGAGATTAAATCAATAATTCCTATTCTCTTCTCTTGAATAAAATAAGATTGACTTAATATCTTGAGACAAGGATAACATATATAAATTTAAGCTTATATATTCTTGCGTTTAGACTAATCTTCACGCGACGTTATAACTTATTCGAGAGAAGAGAATAGGAATTATTGATTTAATCTTAATAATGTTTTATTTTTATACTACTTCACGTTGTGATGAGATTAAACATGTCAAGAATTTTTTGTCTCGTTATTAGAAATCTTTTCTGAGAGCGCGCCCTGCTATTAGGTCGAGCTAGCCGATTCCTCGCACACCGACTTATTTCGTCTTGCGTCTCTCTCTTTAGTTTTTCGCGATTTCGCAGACGCGAATTCACGCGTCTGGCGCCCAACAATAAAATTCGGTTAGTGGAGTGTCGGGGGTGCGAGAGAACTACCGGAGAGGCTTATCATCCGTCTCTCCTTCCCCTTTTGATCCGTCACACGGCCCGGACCGCTCCGGGAGTGAAAAAGACGTGACAATATATATATATTAATAATCTGAAATAAATGTTATTAGGCACGAGTTGATAACCGTTATCATCGTTATTTATAACGATAAAAACAATTATCAGCGGATCTTATGTCTAACAACATTTATTTGAGATTATTAATATTTCATCATTAACATTAATAATTAATTCAATATACTGATGCTAATAAGCATCTTTATGTAAATAATGCTACTCATTTAAATCTCATTTAAATCTACAAGGAATTTATTACTGAAAAGTATTTATTAAATATTATGATAATTTGCCTTATATAAACTATTTATTAGCATCATATTTAAAATTGTATATTTTATACTAGGGTAAACCAGCCAGTGAATGAACAAATAAGCGGCGTCTCCTATTCATTAGAGACGTGAAATAAAATTATTATCCGTATCACTTTCAGCATCGATGTAGTTGATTCGATATATCATACTGATTATTTAAAAAAATATTAAAAGTGCTTTCAGAATAAAACATTTAGAAAATAAATAGAAAAGTGACAAAAGGACCGATATACCAGTGAATGAACAGAATTGCCAGTAAATGAACGGCTGCTTACCAGTGAATGAACATGTATTCCATGTAGATATATACCTACTAATGTATATAAATATCTTAATAATTAAAGTTAAATATTATGTTTTAACAATCACAGAATGTTATTTTTGCACTGGAATAATACTATAAAGCATAAACCTATGTATCACAAAGCTAATCTTTTTTTTTTTCGCTGGGAAATCCTCATGGATTCCCTCGCCTCTTGGGGGAAAGGCGGGGGATATGCCGGACTCTTACCGGCTAAAACCCAGCGGGTGTCCTACCCCTCCCCTCTAAGTGGGCGCGCCCGGGAACTTACTCGCGTATTACATCCGGGCGCGCCCAGGGGTGGAGCCTCCTGCGGCTCACCTCCCTGCAACGGCAAACGAGGGACACCACCTCTCGCTGCCGACCGACACGGCGGGTGTAACCGGGGAAGGTCCCCCGACCTTCCCCGTCCTGCCGAGGCGGTTTGAGATTTTCCCCAAACCCCTATGTGACCCCGATCCGGGCCGGGCGGGCCTTGCCATCGGCCCGCCCGCCCGGGTTAGAAGATATTAGGGGGAGCGGGGCGACGGCGACGCCGAGGCGCTCCTGCGCGCCTTGGTTCGCCGTCTCTCCGCTCCCTCTCGGCCGTTTCCTTCGCGAGCATAACCGACTCGCAGAAGGAGACGACCGCCCCCCAGGCCTCTCTCTCCCGGACCATGGCCGCTGCCACGGCCGGGAGAGAGAGGTCCGCCCCTATTTTTGCGGAAAGGACTCCGCGCTGCACCGCAAAGGCCGGACATTCGGCCAAGGTGTGCTGCGCGGAGTCCTCCGGGTCCCCGCAATGATGGCACTCATTTGTGCGCTCTTTCCCTATGCGACACAGGTAATCACCGAAACACCCGTGTCCGGTGAGTACCTGCGTCACCCTGTAAGTCAGGCCGCCCCACGACCTGCCCACCCAGTCGGGCAGGATCGGCCGGATTGCCTCGACAACTCGCCCCTCGAGAGTGGCAAGATGAACCTGCCACTCCCGGAGGGCGAGCTCTCGGGCCTGCCTACGGATCATCGCCCTGGCTCGCGCCACGAGTGGCTCGCCCCCCCGATCCAACCGCGCCCCGCGCACACGCCGATATACCTCGGCGTACGCGAGGGCCGCGAATTCAATCGGAGGAACTCCCGCCAGGACGGTGGCCGCCGCATGGGAGATCGTGCGGTACCCCCTTATCAGGCGGATCGCGGACCGGCGCTCGGCGCGATGTATTTGCGACCGAACGAACCGGTCCGCGACCGCCCTATCCGCCCAAATCGGCGCCCCGTAAAGGGCCACCGACCGCACGACCCCATGAAAGAGGCGGCGCACCCGCGCGCACGGGTCACCAAGGTTGGGTTGCAGGCGGCCCAACGCGGCCGCCATGCCCTCCATCCTGGCGGCCACTGCCCTAAAGTGCGCGCGGAAGCGCCACTTAGACTCCAGCGTGAGCCCCAAGTACATCATCTCGGAGCCCACTGGGACGGCCTCCCCCCCTACCCTGATATTAAGGCCCCTTGGGGGTGGCGGCCCCCGCCTGTGGAAGAAGACCACTTCGGTCTTCCTGGCCGCCACCTCCATGCCCTTGTCTCTAATCGAGCGCACAACCCGGTCAACGGCGATCTCCGCCTTGCGGGCGACGTCTTCCCACGACTCCCCGAGGACCACCACCGCCGTGTCGTCTGCATAGCAGACGGCGGTGCAGCCCTCGGGGAGTCCTACCTTTAACGTACTATCGTGTCCGACGTTCCACAGGGGGGGTCCTACGACCGACCCCTGCGGGACGCCGCACCGCACCAACACCCTGCGCACCCGCCCATCCGCCTCCCTGACAAGCAACCACCTGTCGGAGAGGAAGTCCCGGACTGCCGCCCGGAGGTAGATCGGGACCCCTAGATGAACCAGGGAGTCCTCAATCACCCACCGGGGCAGCGAGTTGAAGGCGTTGACGATGTCTAGCGACACCGCCAACGCCACCCCGCCGCGAGCCAACGCTTCTCCCACGAGGGACCGCACACGGCCGATTGCATCGACCGTGGAACGACCCCCGCGGAATCCGTATTGGTCCTCCGACAGTCCGGGACCCCCACCCCACTCCAGGTGACGGACGAGTCGGCAAACGAGTATCCTCTCGTAAATCTTGCCCATCTCGTCCAGGAGGCAGATGGGCCGGTACGCCGACGGATGGTCAGGAGGCCTGCCGTCCTTCCTAAGAAGGACTAGACTGGCCTCCTTCCATCTACTCGGGAAGACGCCGCGCTTGAGGCACTCCTCGAAGAGTGCCTTCCATCGCCCGGCGAAGAACCCCGCTGAGAGCACCATCACCCTAGCGGGGACGCCATCGGGACCAGGGGCAGTCTTTTTGCCCCTTAGCTTCCCGATGGCGTCCCTCATCTCTTCGTCCGTGATCCCCCACTCCGGGAGCCAGTCCGGCACGACGGGCGCAGGGACGCCCGCTTCTCTTTCCCCTCCGTCGGGGAAGAGCGCGCCGATGACTGTCTCCAGGAGTCGGGGATCCATCGACGAGGTCAGCGGGGGAGCCCAGGGCCGCAACTTCTTCGTCACGACCCTGTATGGGCGCCCCCACGGATCCTCGTCGAGCGAACGAAGGAGCTCCTCCCACGCCTCGGTCTTGGCCCGCCTGATGGCACGGCTTAGGAGCCTCCGCGCCTCGCGGTAGGCATCCCAAGCCTGATCCACCAGGGCCATCACTCCCCTTCTACGGGCTCTTGTGTAGCCGCGTCTGGCCCGGACCGAGGCTCGCCTCAATTCGGCGATCCCCTCGGTCCACCAGTACGCGGCTTTCCGACGAGGTGGCATGGCCCGAGGCATCGCGACGTCGCAAATGGAGCCCATCGCGGCCCCGAGCCACTCCACCTCCCCCCCCAATATCCGTTATCTCCCCTCTCTGTATCCAAGTGACGACCCTGGCGGCCGCCTCCAGACGGTCCTCGTCTAACTTGCTGAGGGACCACCTTTTTTCCGGGCGGATTACGCCCCCCGACGCGGGTGGGGGGCCCCCTGTTCCCACAACCATCTCAATAAAGAGATGGTCGGAGAGCGTCTCCACCTCGGAGAGGACCCTCCACCCGCCAATCCCCCGTGCGGCGACAGGGTTCGCCAACGTGATATCCACGATAGACTCCCCCTGCCACCGCACCAAAGTACTATGCGTACCCCTATTTTGCACCAGGAGTCCGAGTGTCGCCGCCCAGTCGGCGACTATCCGGCCCCTGGTGCTCTCAGCCCTGGAGCCCCATAGAGTCGAGTGGGCGTTAAAATCCCCGGCCACGAGGACCGGCCGACCGGGAAACCCTCTCACCCAGCCGCCCATCTCCTCGAGGCTCGCCTCGACCCTCTGGCGCTCCCAACTCGGTGGGAGATAGGCTCCCACCACTATGGTGATCCCCCAGCGGACGACCACAAAACCGTCGCCGTCCCCGAGTTTGGCCGCAGGAGGGGAAGCACCCGAACTGCCCCCCCTGCTCCAAACTATCGCGACCGAGGCGCGGGAGTCCGCGAACCAATTGGGATCGCCGGCCGGGACCCGGCACGGCTCGGCGGCGATCCCCAACCCGCACCCACGCTCTATGAGGCCCTGGACAAACAGGTCCTGGGCCCCATAGGCGTGGTTCAGATTTGCCTGGAGGAGACGATGAGCCATTACGACGTGGCATTATCGGCTCCTCCGGCGCCCGTTTCCTCTTCATCCCCGAGGCCGGCGACGTCGATCTCCATCGACGTCCCCTCGGGGGCTGCTGCCACTGCTTCGACGACGTGGTCCGCTGTTGCTGGTGCCGCTTCCTTCTTCTTACTCTTCTCCCGCTGCGGCAGCGGGGCCTCCGCAGGACCTGTATGGGAGTCGCTCGCTGTTGCTCCCGCTGGGGCCGCAACCGCCGCGAGGAGCACCCCTCCGGCCGCTGCCGCCGGCACCACTGTCGGGGTCCCTCCTACGCGGGGAGAGACCGACCGCGGCGCCTGAGGGGCGCCCACCCTGGGGCCCACAGGTTTCCCCCCTTTTTGAGATGCCCGACAACCGGGCGCTCCCAACCTGTGCCTCGCCGGGCCGCCCGAGTCCTTGCAGACCAGGCAGCGCGGCGAGGACGTGCAATCTGCGGCGCGGTGTCCCGCGATGCCGCACCGGAAGCATTTATCCCCTAAATCTACCCCTTCCTTGGGGCAGCGCTGGCGTACGTGGCCCAGCTCCAGGCATTTATAACACTGGAGCGGGCGCTCCGCCAGCAGCTCCACCCGCGACCACGTCCACCCTATCCTGACCTTACCGGCCTTTGACAGGGCGGCCGCGGCCGCGAGTGGGCACTGAGCCCACGCTACCCCTAAACCCGTGGGCCCCGAACGAATCTGTCCGACCCTGACCTCCTCGGGTTTGCAATCCCCCGCCCGCGCGATTTCCGCCGCAATTGCCGCCGGAGTCGCCGCCTCCTGAAGGTCCCGGAGGCGAATATCCCTGCGCTTAACGGGCCGCGCGACCTTTACCCCCTCTATGCCGGAGAGGGCCCCCGACATAGCAGCGGCCAGGCGTTCAGCTTTCTCCGATCCCCCGGCCCCCGCCACCTCGAGGATCAAGGCCCGTACGGGCCCTTCTGGGCCTAAGCCCCTCGATCCCCAAGTCCGTCAGGGCAACCCTCTCTTGCGCAATCCGCATCGCCTCCGCGTACTTCCCCTCCGGGCCGTCAGGACGATGGCGGCTGTTCGGGGGGGACGCGGGATTGCAACTTTTTTGTGCTGTTGCTGCTGTTGCTGCGCTTTCAGCTGCTGCGGGCCCAGCTGCCGCTTCCTCCGCTTCTCCTGCGCTGGGACCTGTTTCACATGCAAGGAGTGGGACTCACCAGTAGCTGTCACTGCGCCCTTCTGCCGCCCCGTCCGCCGCCGGGCATCCCCGGCCGGGGTACCCCTGGACTTCCCTCGCGACTTCCGCTGCGGCTGCTGCTCCTGCTGCCGCGGCTTCGCCTCCTGCTGCTTCTGGGGAGGGGTGCGGTCTCCGGTAGCCGCCTTTCTGGCCTTCTTTACGGCCTTTCGGCTCGCCACTTGCACCCACGTCTCCGCCTTGGATGCAGTGGCCACATCTGAAGCCGAAGCCTCCTCCGGCGAGGGGGTGGGGGCGCCCGCACCACCCCTCTTTCTTTTCCCCGCCTGGGAAGCAGAAGGCCTCTCCGGGCCCGAGGTTTCCGTCCCGCTGAGGCCGGAGAATCCAGGGTCCGGGGGAACCGGGGGCCTCGGTGAGCTCTCGGCCGCACCAGTCCACGGATCCCCCCCCCCCCAGACCAGAGGGTCCCTCGGTGTGGGAGGCAAGTTCCCGGTCGCAAACATCCGAAGAATCATCGGCTCCCATGACTCCTTCATCCAGTTGTCCATGAACTGAGACAACTGCCCCAGGACCCTCTTCTCCAAGTATTTGTCGAATTCACCCTGAGACTGCGGGAGCCACTCGGGGGACCCCGACGTTCTTTGGGCCCTCTTCGACGGGCCAGAGCCTCCAGAAGGCCCCGCCCCCATCGGCGTAATGTCCAAATCCTGGAGGTCGCGGAGCTCCACGAACTTTTTCTCCAGGTCCGCGATACGAGCGTCTCGTTCCTGGACGAGCCCCTCCAGGCGCTCGACCTGCCGCTGGAGAGCCTCAGTCCTTGCGTCCGTGGTCGCCGTTCTCGCCGTTGTTGCGGCTGTTGCGGGGGTGCCAGCCATTCTCTTCGAGAGAATCCTGGCCCCCACTTTACCCACCAGGGCGGCAATCCGCAGCTCCTTTCTTGTCGTGCCCGACAAATTCTGGCATGCGTATGCCCAGTAATCCACACGCTCCGCGTGTTCGGCGATCTTCTGCGTGATATACGCCGTCTCCTGGCTTGCCAGTTCGGCCTCCGCTTCGTCCTGCGCGGGCAAGTTCTTGGCCGCAGGGACGGCACTGGACGTCGGTGCCGCCTCCCACAGCCCAGAGCCCATCCTCCTGCTCAACTCTTCAGCAAGTTGGGCGCGCTCTTCGGCTGCCATCTTAGCCGCCTCCATCTTCCTAACCTCGGCCCGGAGCTTCTTATTCTCCATTTTCGCGGCTCTGGCCACTGGATCTTTCGGGTTGCGGCCCCGCGTCTCCATCTTTAAGCGAACTGGCGTCCGCGCAGGGGGAGTCCTAAAGCTCCCATCACAAAGCTAATCTAACCTAACCTTGCAGCCGTGCACGACATTCGAGCCCCGATCATACGGACTCCGCGCGCATAACAAGATTGTCGCGCCGCGAGCAAGCGCTGTGGTACCCTAGAATCAAAGCCACGATAGGCTCGCCGGTAAAAAGCATAACTGGCGACCGAGTAGAGCCTAGAGAATAATCAGGGCCGAGTAACAGTCTAGTCTGAGCACGGGCTCAAAAGATGGCGTCCCATGCCGAATCCGGGTTAACCAACACCGACTGCGGGATGAGCAGGGCCCATAAACTAGGCAGGGCATAGAAATGGGTTACGTACCGCGAGGGGCCCAAAGATGGCGTCCCATGGCGTTAGCATAAGTTTAAGCGACAGGAAACTGCCATACCGACCATTCGAGACTCGGAGGATAAGTAGATTACGGAACATAGTCATTCCTAGTCATGGTCACGCAAATGGCGGACCGTTAGTCATTAACACAATTAAACGTCATCTGCGAGATGTCCGAGCCTCGAATAACAATCAGTACGGAGCGAATTTTGGGTTAAGCGACGCGTTCACAAGATAGAATCCCATCGTCCGGGGTCAAAGGTCAGACGGGCCCATGACGCACCAACTCGCGAAATAGACGTCGGAACCGCGACGTAAGCCCTTCAGGCGACACACAGGGGTCCCGAGATAAAGCAGATTCGACCGCGGAGGCGATCCACCCACGCACCGGGGAAATCGGAAATTAGGGATAATCCGCGGGAACAAATGTTATCTGGAACGCTGCCGGAACCTGGTACACCCGTGCATCAGGTTCCCGTCGAGATACGACATCGGGAAGACGAGATAAAGTCCCGTCACCGAAACTCCCAACCTGGGGGTCCGCCGCGAGAACAGTCAGCGGGGACCACGCTACTAGGTAGCCAACGGCGACCAGTTAGGGTCGACGTCAACGGCGGTTGACTACCGTTGCACCTGGACATCTTCTTCTGGAAGATGGCCCGGATGGATCATCAGGATGACGAATTAGACGATGCGCGCGGGTTGCCGTCAACGGCAGAGCGTTAAGTAAAAAGTTGGAAACCCACTACCCGGGAGCTAAAAGTGGAGGTCATCCTGATGGTACTACGCGCAGAAGTTTCTAGAACTTCGAAACAATAGGCGCGCCATTCGAAAACACCGTGACAACCCATACCGCGCGGCGTGATGCGGAAGAGAAAGTCGCAGTAGCGGCGTGGTGGGGTTAAAGCGGCAAGGTGGGGAGCCCCAGCGAGAAGCGAGGCTCGGGGCAGTCCGCCGGAGAACGCTATAGAGGTAACACCTATGTTCGACGCGTTCGGGAATTTTTTCTATCAACTTCCGTGAACAATGTCCGAATCGAGCGAAAACCATAACTGGCGAGTAATTAACATCCGGGGATGTCCGCGTAACGCGTTATCGTAAATTAATTCGAAGTTTCGCAAAGTTAAGTGACCGTGTCACACGAGCGCGACCGCGACCCATGTGGTACTTTAACTTTTGTATAACGTCTTCGAATCAACAACCACCTGTAAATAAGGCTGAAAGGGAATAAAGTGATTGTGCAGTTGTGAAAATTAAACCGATTATCTCAAAGTTACTTACCTTATACTTACCCGTTCCTCCAAGTGCGATCCATCGAAGTCCCTCGTCGATCCATGGTATGCCGGTGTGTGCGATGATCCTGGAGTCCTCGACGGCGATGATCCACGGTGCAGGGGTACCTGAAAAAAGGAAAAGTTAGACGGAATAATCGGCGAGTACTTATACGTACCTGTTTGACAAGTGGCGGTATATCTGAGTCCCACGCCGACCTTGGTATGCCAGTCAGTGCGATGATCCATGCGTCCGCGATGAAGATGACCCACGACCAACAGGAACCTGAAAAGGAAATTGATTAAACAATTTGCGCGACCACGGCCCCAGCCGAATGTGCCTTCTCGGTGGGCCGGTGAAACCGAGTGGCGACCGTAGAACTAGGACAAGAAGAGAGCGCCCAGCGGCCATCTGCGACCCGGTCCAGTCACAACCTAACATAACTTTTTTGGTTTCTTTAGGCTGATGGCAGAGGACGAGACGTAAGTGTCGTAGTCGTAGACGTAGGGTAAGGCAGAGAAAAACGTAGTCGTAAGGCTATTGTAGGCAATAGACCTTACGACTACGTTTTTCTCTGCCTTACTCTACGTCCACGACTACGACACTTACGTCTCGTTCTCTGCCATCAGCCTTACTCTTGAGAATAG
This sequence comes from Temnothorax unifasciatus, assembly GCA_030770225.1. Taxonomy (NCBI): domain Eukaryota; kingdom Metazoa; phylum Arthropoda; class Insecta; order Hymenoptera; family Formicidae; genus Temnothorax; species Temnothorax unifasciatus. Next base: position 3,777 of record JASTWK010000700.1, on the reverse strand, counting down.
TTTAGGTATCTCGAAGACAAACGATATGAAAGAGATACTTATACACACATCTATTATATTATATTTATTGTACATTATTTCTTATACATTATCTCCACTTACGTAGCTAGGGACCGTTTTTTTAATTACAACAATACTCATAAAATTTAAAGGAATATATAGACATAAATAAATAAATATAAATATTGACCAGTTATTTTGTAATTTCACAAAAAAAATTAAGACAAAAATTAAAAATGTCAAGTCAATTTATCTATTACTATCTAGATACTACCTAATTACCAAAATAGAGCCCACATGTTCATTCACTGGGAAAAGGTTAGAAAATCACACCAGTGAATAGACATCATTATATTTAACGTATTTTTTACAAATTTACAGAAAAATGTTTGACAAAATAAAATATTGATTCTATCTTTACTTATATGATGCAATATTTACCTTCAAAAATCAATTATAACGCTTATTCAAACGAAAAATCGCAACCTCTCCAAAATTAACCTCTTGTTAGCTTGCACGTCATAAGCATGAAAATATTCTCTTTAAGTCGGCACTTTGTTTATAACCGTGACATTGATCTCAACACCACCTGTGAATTTTTCTCATAATTTTCATCACAAAATCATTTATCTTCGACCTATAATTTTTTTCATATTTAAAATATAAGTGATTTTGTTCATTTACTGGGCCCCGTTCATTCACTGGCTGGTTCACCCAATAAACCTCTTGTTTATGAGATTAAGATTAAGATTTTCAAGATGCAGCAGCATCATTTATGTAAAGAATTATATAATGCTCATTAGCATTGATATATTAAATTGATTATTAATTTAATGATAAATTATTAATTAATGGTGATTTCTGCCGTTATTCAAACTTACATTGAATAAAATTTATTAGCCGACTTATAATTTAAATTTGCACACATATGCTAATTGCTGACTTTGCCCTGTGCATAAACATTGTGTGCAAAAAATAATTTAAGTAATAAAATTATAACATATAATGATGTATAATGGACTATGGTACGAGCTTTTTTGCTTATTTCGCCGTATTTTACCGTATTAGATTTTATTTCAACGTTTTTTACCGTGCTTGATTTTATTTCGCCGTATTTTACCGTATTTGATTTTATTTCGCCGTATTTTACCGCGTTTGATATTATTTCAACGTTTTTCCGTATTTTACCGTATTAGATTTTATTTTACCGTATTTTACCGTGTCATAACCTGTATTGTCATCTCGACTTCTGTTTTAACGTTACTGCTGCGGAAATCCGTCACAATTTTATCGCAACTTTGGGCGCTACAAAGTCCATTTTATTGTAAAAAAGATATGCGAGTGATTATAGGTGATGCACCGAAGTCAACGCAATTGTGAACGACCATGCGCGCCTGCTCGAATGGGCAACCCGCCGTACCGCTCTGTATGGTCTTGATACACCCTGTACACTTCTATGCACATAAAAATTTTGTTCAGACTTACAACCGGGCTATTTCCGTTAACATCTGATACACTATCGTTTCCAATTATGTCATTTTCCTTATCGTAGTTTGTCATTTCATGTCCATCTGATACATTATCAAATGAATTTTGTCTCATAGCACCAGCATTTTCTTGTAAATACTACAAATTCATATTATTTGTATTTAATACATTTGAACAACAGATATATATATATATATATATATATATATATATATATATATATATATATATATATATATATATATATATTATATATATATATATATATAGTATACATTATAATATATTTTAATACTTACATGTAGAACATCATCTTGATCATTGTCATCAACTGGAAGCCACTCGTCCATTCAATAGAATCTGATAATGTCTCGCATGAATTTGTCTTTGTAGGTATCTTGCATGCATTTGTACTTTGATCTGTATAAACATCTATATAATATACATAAATATAATTTAAAATATTCTTAGCTCTTTCACACTTATTATTAGCTAGCAAAAGTTACAATATTTTTCATTTTAATGAGCTTTAAAATAAGAAAGAATCGTAACATCGCTTTATACTGTGCATATATTTATACGTATATATTTTACCTTCTATAGCATCACAATCATAAATACTTTTAATGCCTTCAACAGAAGATTTAATAATGTCTCGTACACGTTCCATCACTACATCTGATTGGGATTCACAAGGGTCCTCCACCTAGTTTTTCAATCATAACTTACTTATTACAATATACAGTATTACTTATAAACAATTATATATTATATAACAATTATATCACAATTACTTCTACAAATTATGAAATAATTATTTTGATATGTAATATCTCTATAGTTTACACCAAAATATTAACCAATATTTTACTTACCTGTTTTATATAATTTTATCCTTTCATCAGCGAAAAATTTTCGTGTCTTTTTTTTAAGATTCTCCCAACAACTTTTGAGGACTTCCGCACTTCTAAATTCAGTTGAAGAAGATGTACTATTGTAAATATTTTCTATTATCTTCCAACGCTTTTCTTTATCTTTTGAGGTTATTCCGTCAGTTCTTTTATTTTCTATTATATTTTTATACTTTAATACTATTTCTGTTAAAATTAGTTTTTCCTTTTCGGAAAAATTTTGGGCACGTTTCCGTTGCACACTTAATTTTGCTTCATTCATTTTTATTAATTATACACTTCTTCGTTTGACAAGATATGATTCTCCTAATAATCCTAAACCACAGTAATCACAGTTCCGTTAGAACGATTATTGGACCAATCAACGTTCTACATTCTGATGCTTTCTGAGTTATATCAAACATGCTATAAGTTTAGCTAAACGGTCCAGATAGTTTACTCATAGAAACCAATCAATATTAAGCTGAAAGTTAATTTTAACCAAAGTTTCACTAAACCGTAGTTAACCACAAATTGGTAGAAACGGGCATTAAAGGATTTGTTGACGCCGACTGGGGAATTGTCTAATCGATAGGCGTTCCTTCACCGGATACACCTTCATTTTGAGCAAGTGCGCCGTGTCGTGGGAAGCCAGGAAGCAGAGGACTGTGGCGCTTTCTTCGACCGAAGCGGAGTACATGAGCCTCTCTGATGCCGCTAAAGAAGCAATCTACTTGCAGAGTTTTTTTATGGAACTGGGTTTACACGATATGGCAGACATCATCGTTTTTAGCGACAGTATGGGCGCTAAGAAACTTGCGGAGAACCCCGTATTTCACTCAAGGAGCAAGCACATCGACTTGAGACACCATTTCGTCCGCGAAGCCTTATTCGCGGGACACTTTGCATTGAGCACATCCCCACGGAGGATATGATTGCAGACGTGTTAACCAAGGGTCTACCCGGACCCAAGCATTTGAAATGTTTCAGATCGATCGGGCTGGCTCCATTCGTCACTACCTAGTAAATTGGAGTGCGTCTCGAGGGGGAGTGTTGGAGAGTCCCCGGATCTACGTACTCTGTGGCGACACGCACTATTGGCGACCTCATGCGTACCGCCTTAACGCGGCCCCTCATTGGACGGACCGCCACCTATCTTCCTACCATTACGCACGTGTAGCTACTCTTCTAACATTCTTGTTCTGTGCACTACCGTCTCGAAGCCCGCCCGCTCGACTTCGTCAATAAAGATAACAGCGTGCTATTTTACATCTGCGTATTTTACTCGATCTATCACCGTTCCCGGCCATCCCAACAATTTTAACTTATTGCACCAGTTCAGGAGTGCAGCGAAAACGAACAACCTTATTGCAAATAATCAAAATGTATATTTATGCTG